>BLSH010316260.1:1845597-1883601 GCA_018402905.1 Glandirana rugosa | reverse complement strand
CAATTTATTCATTAATGATCTGGGGGACGGGATTAATAGCTCAGTCTCGGCTTTTGCTGATGATACAAAGATAAGCAGGGCGATAACATCACAACAGGATATCGACATCTTACAGAATGACCTGAACAAACTAACGGAGTGGGCAGAAAAATGGCAAATGAGGTTTAATATAGAGAAATATAAGGTAATGCACTTGGGGGCAAAAAACATAACTGCAAATTACGCACTAGGGGGTGAGCCTCTGGGGGAATCAAGAATGGAGAAGGATCTGGGGGTCCTAGTAGATGACAGACTGAGCAATAGCATGCAATGTCAAGCTGCAGCAACCAGAGCAGGTAGAATATTAGCATGCATAAATAAGGGGATATGCTCCAGGGATAAAACTATAATTCTGCCACTTTATAATAGCCTGGTGAGGCCACATCTGGAGTATTCTGTCCAGTTCTGGTCAGCGGTCCTCAGAAAGGATGTACTGGAGCTGGAGAGAGTCCAAAGGAGGGCAACCAAACTGATAAGGGGAATGGAAGACCTTACTTACGAGGAGCGCTTGCAAGCCCTAAACTTATTCTCTCTGGAGAAGTGACGCTTGAGAGGGGACATGATTACAATCTATAAATATCTTAATGGGGATCCAAGCATAAAAGATAAACTGTTCAGTCTTAGGGAATGTAGAAGGACAAGGGGACACACATTGAAACTAGAAGAGAAACGGTTTAATTTTAGAATTCGTAAGGGGTTATTCACTGTCAGGGCACTAAGGATGTGGAACTCTCTCCCACAACTAGTGGTGACTGCGGGGAGTATGGATATATTAAAAAAACTCTTGGATGTATATCTCAATAAATACAACATACAAGGATATGCGTACTGACAAGAGTATACCTACACAGGTTGAACTGGATGGACTGTTGTCTTTTTTCAGCCTTAACTACTACGTAACTATGTAACTATATGTAACTATGACTGCACCATCTAGTGGTCAGACACATCTGCTTTTTCTATTTCACAGTGGTCATGCAATACAGCCCTAGCACAGGAGGTAGTTGAAAGGCGAACATAGCCTTCCTCTTTATTCTTCTCCCAAGCACAAAGCAGCCAGTTGTAAGCAACTGCTGCTAATGTGCCCCCTTCCTCCTTCTCCTCTTTTGCTAATACCCCTATTGCCCTTCAAACTGGCAATGAGGAGCTGCAGCATTATTTCATCAGGCAAATCATTGACTTGCTGTAGGAGAATGATCTTTGTCATGTGCATTCCTCATTTCAGATATTGAGGAAGGGGACCAGGACCATAGAGGGAAGGAACATCAGGCAGGGAACAGCAAGAGGCAGCAATGTTCCAGAGCCTGGGGCTTAGACAGCAAATCTGTGGATGTCATTTACTGGAGAGGAGGAAAGTTCTGAGAGAGAAGCAGAACAGCAGCAAGGAAAGATTTTGTTCAGGGGCAGGGGAAACTTGAAGAAAACTAGAGGAAGCAGATTTAATCCATCTGGTGGAACTGCCCCACAAGTACAGGCCACGGCAATCACCAGGGCTGTTCCACAGAATTCTACAGTGTGGGTCCTTTTTAACATAACATATCTGCTACCAGCACCATTGTAGTCTACAGCTTCTGCCTGCAGTGTATCAGCCATGGTAAAAGTCTAAGCCGTTTGGATAATACACGCTCAAGGAAACACATGGCCCTGCACCACAAAGGTTTGTGGCAGCATCGCAATTAGAAGAGACCAGAAAAGCTCCATACATCTCATACAAACCCACATGACATTTTTATCATTTGAGCTGTTATTTTATAATTAGTTACAGCTTTTTACTCCTAAAGTGAACATGTGCTTTTCCTAAAAAAAAGTTCAGGACTGCTTTCAGTGCCATCCAACCAGATCCTCGTTGTTGTTGCACCATGTGTGCATTCCTGTTGAAATGATGTACAGGATACTCACAGTTCGCCCACTCCTGAACACACAGGAACCAACTGCTATCAGTAAGGTGGCAGTCATAGGTGTGCGCAGCCTATTGCATTAGGGTGTGCACCACAAAGCGCAAACACACACGAGTGTGTGTGTATATATGTCAGAAGGGCAGAGATCAGTGTCAGTAGTTTATTTTTGTTTTTTTTACAACTTTGTTTTTTATTATATTTTATTATTTTTTTTTACAATCTTATTTAGGAGCCCTGCTGGGGGTCTTTGATGAAATATCAGGGGTCTAAACAGACCCCTGATGTGCCACTTTTGAGACAGAGAAAGAGACTGGGGACAGAGATTCCCCCGTCCCTTTCTCTGCAGCCAGGCAGCAGGGGTAATCTGCACAGTACAGGGTGATTAGGGTGTGCCCAGGCATGCCTGCCACCCTATGTGAGCATGCCTATGGTGGCAGTTTTCCATTCTAGGAGTAATAACCCAGAGTGGACAGGCTTTCTTTTTTAGCTTCCCTGCCTCTAGCCTTAGACTGCCTTTTGTGACTATTGAACTTGCTATTGTGAATAGCCAGTTGACTGCTATAGTAGAACATGGCACAGAACATATAGCTAAAGGGGCCAGGAAGTATAAATCAAACTATGATTAAATTAGTGCTGCATTCTGAGTCTGAGATGTCAAACTATGTTAATACTGTGTAAGGAAAAGGACATATTATTTGTAATTTTGTATGCCTGTTCGTATTTTCCTTTCCCTTTGGAAAGGAAATTTCCAAAGGGAATCATTAATGAAAGGATAATTTGGGCTGCACAGTGATTAGCACTTCCACCTAACAGCACTAGGGGCGTTGTTTTGAATCCCAACCATGGCACTATCTGCCTGGAGTTTGCATGTTCTCCCTGTGCCTGTGTGGGTTTCCTCTAGGTAATCCGGTTTTCTCCTACACTCTAAAGACATGCTGTTTAAATTGGCCCTAGGATGTGTATGTATGAATGTACATTAGGGACCTTAGATTGTAAGCTTCTTGAGGGCCGAGACTGATGTGTGAATGTACAATGTATATGTAAAGCACTGTATAAATTGTCAGTGCTATATAATTACCTGTAATAAATATAATCATTTCCAAAAATAATAAGTGCAGTTATTGGTAGTAAATTGTTAAAAATGAACAGGAACTTTCAAAAATCAAAATGTGAAAAACACTTCCCTAAAGCATTCAATGCTAATAGCTCACATTTACCAAACATAAATAAAAGCACCCTCATTGTTGCTAGCTTATCATTAAATGTAGAGTACTGCAAAACATATTTGACTATATAAATATATATATAACAGGAACCTTTGGAAAACACTTTACTGAAGGAAAAAGAGGTTGACTAAGGTCACATGTGACTCAGAATATAAAACTGTTTATATATGCATGCAATTATATTCATCTAAAAATATACGCTTGATACCACACACCAAATTAGTTTACATGAGCTGAAATGAAAGCAGGGCTGAGGACAGTGTTCAGTGAGAAGAGCAATCAACACATACCACCATATTTGTTCTTTGTCTGCGAGTCTGCAATCTGATAGCAAATCCCGTTTTGCTTACTCACCCCAGAGGAAAAGTTTTGTATATCAGGTATTAAAATATTGATAGCATCATTGTCACAGCTTAATAATGCTGGTGGAAATCACAGCTGGAGATCACATTTGTTTAATTATGGATCACTGAAAAGCTGTGCATATACTTGCTCAGGATGTTAACAGCACCAAGTGACAGATAAATGTTTTATAAGAAAGTGTTTACAGATTTTATGAGCATAATAAACAATGCATACATTTAAGTCGTTTTCTCAAGAATATGTGAAAATGCATTTGACAACAGATGATCACTGTCCAATCATGCCAGGTTTGAGAGATTGAGATTTCCTTGAACTGTCTCAGCAAATGGATATGTAAAAAAATTGCACAAAGGGACAAGTGAGCAGCTACCACTCCACTAGACATATAGGGGTGGATTTACTAAGCCCGGAGAGTGCAAAATCTGGTGCAGCTGAGCATGGTAGCCAATCAGCTTCTAACCTCAGCTTGTTCAATTAAACTTTGACAATAAAACCTGGAAGCTGGTTTCTATGCAGTGCTGCACCAGATTTTGCACTCTCCAGGTTTAGTTAAGCCTCGTACACACGGGACGACGATCGTACATACGATCGTCGCAAATCGTATGTTGGCTGTATCTAGCATACTGACTGCACTACACGATCGTATGAGCAAAGAAGAACGTTCAGGTGCATGTAATTAGCATCCAACGGTTCCTGACTTCGGAGCATGTGCGTTTTGCACAATTTTTGTGTTTTGCACAAACTGCTCTGTGCACACGATACAACGGTCGTATGAGCGCTTGTTGGTACGACCAAGTTTTCTAGTCTGCGCATACAACTCCCTTGTACGACCGTCGTATGTTTGACTGTTCTAATCGCGCATACGAACGATCGATATCGCATACAACGGTCGTTAGTACGACCGGTTGTATGCGATCGTCATTCCGTGTGTACGAGGCTTAAATCACCCCCACAGTGCAATACAAAATAAGAAAAATAAGTGCAGTGCTATGATCAATGTTAATTCATAATAAATATAGGTTACACAACAAAATTCCATAGATGTCCATTCGTAAGTTCATATGCAGGGTCCTGGATATGACCCAAATAAAGTGACAGAAGCGATTAAAGTGCAATCAATAAAACAAAAATCTCCAGTGTAACTTCAAAAAGATGGGTGATAACAATGAACCAGTGATGATCATATGCATTCGTATGATGATAATCCAATCATAAAACCATGTGCTTAACCAAAAAGCTGAAGTGGTAAGATTGTGTACTTACCGCATATGGTGGACACACGTAGCTGTACGGCTAGTGGGGCAATCAGGCTTGTAAGGAGATCAGTGGATGGCTTGCTTCCGTTCCACTTGTTAGCAGATGGAGTCCGCAGGGTCCAAATGTTGTAGTCACAGGGCGATGAGTATGTGCAAAGACAATAGTGTGACTCCGAAGCAAAAAGGTTTATTTGGATAAAAAAAGTGCACACTTACAATACAATTTAGTAAAAAAATGACTTGTCAGATGAAATCGAATAGCGGTGTTCACGCGGTCCTCACCCGACGGCGTTTCGTCCGAAAGGACTTCATCTGGGGTGATCATCACTGGTTCATTGTTATCACCCATCTTTTCGGAGTTTTATTGATTGCACTTTAATCACTTCTGTCACTTTATTTGGGTCATATCCAAGATCCTGCATATGAACTTACAAATGGACATATATTGATGGACTTTTGTTGTTTAACCTATATTTATTACGAATTAACGTTGATCATAGCGCTGCACTTAATTTTCTTATTGTGAACTTTCTCAGACTGCAGCATAATATATGCTGATAGCTCTCAGGGGAAGGCAGTGCAGGTTAGCTAAGACTGTCGCTAGATTTTTATGAATGAAGCCTGTGCCATGGGTGCTCAACCTGTGGCCCTCCAGCTGTTGTGGAACTACAAGTCCCATTGTGCTTCTATCTTTGCTTGTAACTGTCAGCCTTACAGTGCCTCATGGGACTTGTATTTCCACAACTGCTGGAGGGCCACAGCTTGAGCACCCATGCATGTAGGCACACAATGTGTGGTGCTCCCACTTTAAGGGCCCCATTCCTAGCAGCAAATACTAACCCCTTCTTTTGCTCCCATGTAAAGCTGCCAGGAGCTTGGAACAATAGCCATTGGTTAGCAGCATATGCCTACTTTCCTTTCATTCCCATGCCAATGACAGCCCAATGTAAGCTAGATCTCCATTCAGAGCTTGAACATGGCTGATTTTTCTCCACATCCCATGGGGTGCCAACACCAAATCATTTGGTGGAGGGGGAGGTTATGGTGTGAGGTTATTTTTCTGGAGTTAAGCTTGGCTCCTTAGTTTCAGTGAAGGGAGCTTTGAAGGCGTCAGCATACCAAGGCATTTTGGACAATTTCATGATCCCAACTTTGTGGGAACAGTTTAAGGATGGCCCCTTCCTGTTCCAACATGACTACGCACCAGTGCACAAACAAGGTCTATAAAGATATGCATGAGTGAATTTGAGGTGGAGGAACTTGACTGGCCTGCACAGAGTCCTGACCTCAACCTGATAGAACACATTTGGGATGAATTAGAATGAAGACTGCGAGCTAGGCCTTCTCGCCAAGCATCAGTGCCTGACCTTACAAATGGGCTTCTAGAAGAATGGTCAAACATTCCCATAGACACACTCCTAAACCTCGTGGACAGCCTTTCCATAAAAGTTGAAGCTGTTATAGCCGCAAAGGGTGGGCCAACTCAATATTAAACCCTACGGACTAAGACTGGGCAGCCATTAAAGTTATTGTGCGAGTAAAGGAAGACGTCACAATACTTTTGGTAATATAGTGTATATGTAAAAATACCTCTTCATTTATATCTCATATATACTTTACTTTCTACCTATATTTATGGCATTCAGTACTCTATGGTAGTGGCCTAGAGGATGCATGGACAGTTTTCATTTGCAAATGGGACTCTTATTGCACTGTGTCAAAGCATCCTATACAAAGATCATCTCATGATGATCATGAGAGTCAGCTGAGTGTTCCTGGGTTTGTCCAACTGTGTTCCTCATAGAGTACACTTTCCTTTGTGGTACATTCTCTCATGTATGGTACCTGGGGAAAAAACTTTGATGGGCCTAGGTTCAGTGAAAGAATCAGTCAAATGGGCAATCATCTGATACTTGTATGTGCATTTCCACATTGAAGAGAGAGTTTGGCACCCTCCCTTATCAAGGATGAGCTCACTGTATTGTATTATTAGAATTTCCAGAAGCTTAGAAAATGCATGTGAATGTAATAAAAGACATATTAAAAACACATAATATATAAATGTACATGCCCAAGTGCGCTTATTGATATTTCATATCTGTGTGAATATCAGTTCAATCCACACATGTTTCAAGAAAATCTACAGTCACAGCATATTTTTTGTTTTATAAAATCTGCATTGTAATAGCAATACAAGCAATATTTATTATTTACAATTCAATATAAACTTGTTTGAAAGGTCTCCTTTTATGTTGTGAGTGCTGCCTGCCTTCTGGCCATCTCTTTCAAAAACTTATTTCAGCTTCTCTCTTGCTGTTTACTTTCAATTTCCAAGGACTACATACCCCATAGTCAGTGCTGGACTGGGACAAAAATTTGGCCCTGGACTTCATCCAGACCGGCCCAGGGCACAGCACATCACGGTACAGGGCACATCAGGGTACAGTGCACATCAGGGCACAGAGCACAGCACATCAGGGCACAGCACATCAGGACACAGCACATCAGGGTACAGTGCACATCCAGGGACAACATATCAGGGTACAGAGCACATCACATCAGGGTACAGAGCACAGCACATCGGGGTACAGAGCACAGCACATAAGGGTACAGGGCCCAGCACATCAGGGCACAGAGCACAGCACATTAGGGCACAGCACATCAGGGTACAGAACACAGTGCATCAGAGCACAGCACATCAGGGTACAGAACACAGCACATCAAAGTACAGAAGACAGCACATCAGGGTACAGAGCACAGCACATCAGGGAACAGAACACAGCACATCAGGGTACAGAGCACAGCACATCAGGGCACAGCACATCAGGGTACATTGCACATCAGGGTACAGAGCACAGCACATCAGGGCACAGCACATCAGGGTACAAAGCACAGCACATCGAGGTACAGAGCACAGCACATCAGGGTACAAAAGCACAGCACATCAGAGTACAGAGCACAGCACATCAGAGGACAGAGCACAGCACATCGAGGTACAAAGCACAGCACATCAGGGTACAGAGCACAGCACATCAGGGTACAGGACACATCAGGGCACAGCACATCAGGGTACAGCACATCAGGCCACATCAGGGCACAACACATCAGGGTACAGGCAACAGCACATCAGGGCACAGCACATCAGGCTACAGCACATCAGGCCACATCAGGGCACAGCACATCAGAGTACAGGGCACATCACATCAGGGCACAGCACATTAGAGTAGAGAGCACAGCACATCAGGGCACAGGACACAGCACATCAGGGTACAGGACACAGCACATCAGGGCACAGCACATCAGTGCACATCGGGGCACATGGCACATCAGGGCACATGGCACATCAGGGCACATGGGGCAAATCATGGCATATCAGGGCACATAGCACATCAGGGCACAGGGCACACAGGGCAAATCATGGCACATCAGGGCACATGGGACACGTCAGGGCACATGAGGCACATCAGGGCACATTAGATTAGGGCACATCAGGGCACATTAGATTAGGACACATCAGGGCACATTAGACTAGGGCACATTATGGCACATTAGATTAGGGAACATCAGGGCACATTAGATTAGGGCACATTAGAGTAGGGCACATTCGATTAGGGCACACTAGATTAGGGCACATTCGATTAGGGCACATCAGGGCACATTAGATTAGAGCACATTAGATTACGGCACATTAGGGCACGTTGGATTAGGGCACATCAGGGCACATTAGATTAGGACACATCAGGGCACATTAGATTAGGGCACATTAGGGCACATGAGTGGGGCACATTAGATTAGGGCACATTAGATTAGGGCACATCAGGGCACATTAGATCAGGGCACATTAGGTCACATCAGGGCACATTAGATTAGGGCACATTAGATCAGGGCACATTAGGGCACATCGGGGCACATTTGATTATTAGGGCACATTAGATTAGGGCACATTGTTTACCAGCCGTTTGCTTGCAGGTAGCGCAGGAAGCATCTGTAATAACTCCTCTCGCATGTCACACTGTTCCCTGGTGGACCCGCCCCCTCCTATCTTCTCGCCCATCCCAATTTGCTTGTGACATCCCCTGGGATGGATGAGAAGAGAGGAGGGGGCGGGGCCACCAGGAACATGTGAGAGGAGCTATTACAGATGCTTCCTGTGCTATCTGCATGCTGGCTGAATCTCGACCTACCCATCAGAAGTCACCTGTCAGTGATTGACAGGTAGATCACCGCGGACCTCACCGCAGAATAACTGGCTCCTGTAAGCGTGAGGCTGGCCCACTGGCCAGTACAGGCCTGCCCATAGTACCTTGCTGCCTACAAGTGGTAATTCCTGTACTGACTCCGCCTCCTGAAACTCCTCCTTTCAGTACTTCTGTAGTTCAGAAGGCAGGCTCTGTAAATTCTGTGACACGTCAGTGCCTACTCACAGGACAACTTATTCACCATTTGAAGTAGGCCCAAGACCCTTGTGAATATAAGCCCTTATTATACTAAACTTCAGTATGCAATAATTACTCGAACTATACACAGTATAATTTGTCTATAGATACTCTGAAAAATCATGATATAAATCTATTGATTAGATACAGAGCAGATACCAGAATAGTTTATTAGAGCAGACGGGCTTTGTCGTAACAGTCTTCATTATTTATAACGGTAAGCCCCACCCTTCAGTAGAGAGCATTAATTAACTCTTAAAATAATCTCTGCTACTGAAAAATCCCTCCAAATAGACTGTCAAATCTATTGGGAGAGATATTTTCATTTATCTCGATCACATAGTGAAACTGAATGATCTATCAGTTTATTTATCTGTTTATTTTTATTATTGTTTTTTGTATCAGTTTATTTGCCTCAGAAATGCCAAAGAACATATGAAGGGGAAATACATTAAGACCCCTTTCACACCAGTACATTTTTCAGGCATTTTACGCTAAAAATAGCGCCTTTAAAGCATCTGAAAAACTCCCCCCCCCATGCACCCCTGTGTGGAAGCCCGAGTGCTTTCACACTGGGGCGGTGAGCTTGCGGGACGGTAAAAAATTCCTGCAAGCCGCATCTTTGGGGCGCTGTGGGAGCGGTGTATACAGCGTTCCTCCACCGCCCCTGCTCATTGAAAACAATGGGGCAGCGGTTCTGAAGCACCTGAACAACGCTTCAGAAGCACTGCTAACCGTCACTTTTAACCCATTTTTAACCCCTTGTGGGGGGGTTAAAAGCGCACCGCTGGCGCCCGAATAGCGGCGCCCGAATAGTGGCGCCAAAGTGCCGGTAAAAGTGCCACAAATTAGCGGTGTTTTACCGCTAACGCTCGGGCGGCACTGATGTGAAAAGGGTCTTACTGTGTAAATAATTTTGTTACACTGAAGTGGACCTTGCACTTCATGCAAGGTCCATTAATTCAGCGTGGACCCCCTACCCCATCTTAATTTGTTGCAATAAACATGTGTATGTGTGGATTTGTGTGTGTGTTTATGTGTGTGGTTAGGAACTATACTAACCTTTACTCCGGCTTCCATACTGCAAGGGGTGATGTCACCATCCTTCCATAAAGATTCTAAGGAATGCCAAGTTCCCGAAATTTCACAAGATGACTACAGCACAGTCTCCTCACAAGTTTTGGGCTACTCAGCATTCCCCAGTTTCTTGATGAATGTGACTCTTGTCTAGGTGCCATAGGCAGATGCGGGGGTGAATTATGTATATTTAGTGTAGTGCCGCAAATTAAGAGATGTCCTGACTCTTCCAGTCCTGTAGGTAAGGAATATCTCCAACATCGAGTGCAGTCTCTTGAGTGGATCACCTCTCCTAATGAGAGTACACCAGTCTCCTGGATGAAGCACACAACTGTCTCCTGACAGGAGTACTGAGTTTTGGTCATGCCTTGCTTATACCAGATGTGCACACCTGCAAACGTCCACAGCTTGAAAGTCTCCAGTAAGACCTGGACATGAGATTGCAGATTTCTTCCCACCCAAATCTCTTTGAAGTCTCCGAGTTCCAGACCCTAATTCAGGATTACCAAACCCGGAGAACACTGACATGTCAGTCTTCTCCACTCAGAAACAACACTCTGGAGCCCCTCACACTGTAACTTTGAGAATCATGTGTGCCTTTTGCCTATACTCGCAGAGTGGTAGAGCCTACCACTGTCACAGTAGCCAGGCTGCCCAGACAAGCGCTGGGCAGACAATTAGGCATGGTTATATTAGGGATAGGCAAAGAATCTGGCAAAGCTCAGCCAAGTAATCTTGTTGATCATATTTCTGCCATTAAGTGTCTTTCATTTTCTGCCTGTTAGCAGTGATTATAGTTTTTATTCTTAAGGTAGGTTCTAAGCCAAAAAGAAAAGTTAATAGTTGATGAATTTCGACTATAGCATTGTTTTTCCTAACCACACTTGCTTACTAAGCTACATATAATTTGGCACTGTTTTAAAGTGTATTTCTAGCCCAAAATTTTTTTTTTAGTTTGGACTTAGTGGGTGGGATTACAACCCCTGTTGGGTTTTTATTGCTATCATCTAACTCAATAAGCATCAAGACTGCAACTAACCTGAGCAGTTTGGGGTGGAAGAACTTGACTGAACTCAACCCAATAGAACACCTTTGGGATGAATTAGAGTGGAGACCGTGAGCCAGGCCTTCTTGTCCACATCAGTGACTGACCTCAGAAATGCGCTTCATGAAGAATGGTCAAACATTCCTATAGACACACTCCTTGTGGACAGCCTTTCCAGAAAAGTAGAAGCTGTTAGAGCTGCAAAGGGTGAGCCAACTCAATATTGAACCCTACGGACTAACACTGGGATGCCATTAAAGTTTATGTATGTGTAAAAGCAAGTGTCTCAATACTTTTGACAATATAGTGTATATATATTCCAATGCATACTCCCTTCTTGCTTTTTATTACTAATGAAAATATCACTCTCTACTCCAGCTTCTTGTCAGTGTCCTCACTATACACTCCAGTCTCCCATCACTGTTCTCCTTGCTTCCACCACAGCCTCCAGTTCCTGTCATTGCCCTCTACTCTCATTACATTATTACATTCAATCTTTCGTATTGATCAAAACAGTACACTCTACCTGTATAGATGAGGTTCCTATGATGCCCACCCCCTCACTCATAAATATAGGGTTTAGAATCTGTAACATTCTTTTTTTCCTCTATGCTATGCATGCCTATAGAGTCTACATCCAGGAATTAAGAAAAGACATTCATTTTACGGGGGCCCCCCAATGTTCATCTAGAGGCCAAAAAATACTGCTTCCTCCCCCTTTGTTTCTAAAGGGGGAAGTTTGCTTACTCCATGTACTGTACGTGTCTTGGAATGCTACTGATAATGAAATATAATTATTATTATACATGGTTTATATAGCATCAAAAGTTTGTGCAACGCTTTACAATATAAAGGGAGACAATACAGTGACAGTACAACTCAACACAAGAGGGTTAGGAGGGCCCTGCACCTGCGAGCTTACAATATAATAGGGAGGGGCTAGTGGAACAAAAGGTAATAACTGTGAGGGATGAACTGATGGAAGAAATAGAAGATTTGGTAAGGCAGGGTAGGCTTCTATGAAGAGATGAGTGGGATCGCCTAAAAGTGGTAGGAGTAGGGGCCAGACAGATTAAGGTAATGAGTTCCCGAGGATAGGAGAGGCCCTGGACAAGTCCTGGAGATGAGCATGGGAGAAGGAGACAAGGGAGCTAGAAAGCAGGAGGTCTTGGGAGCAGAATATAATGCAGAACAACAAGTTAAAGCATACATAAGCATGTGCGCATAGGCGTGGATGGGCCCTTTAAATGTATCTACAGTTAAAACTTTCATTTTGGGAAAGGGTTAAAAGCCCTGTCATGGTTTTCTGCCATCTGGGGTTCCCTTAGGTATCTTCTCTCTCACTTTCAGGCATGGTGAAAAAAAGTTTTACTTGACAGGAAGTGAGGGAAAATCTGCTGTTGAAGATTTTCACTCACTTCCTGTCTGATGAAACCGTGATCACCAAGTCAGCAAGTGAAGGAAAATCTCTCTAATAGAGCCCTGGATACCATCCCTTCCTTGCTCTATTTAAAACTGAATATGAAATATTTAACTGTACATACAATGTAAAGTTAGAGGATCAGCCCGATAGCTGACAACTTGAATTTCAGAATGGATCTGTGGGTGCTCTCCATTCCTGGTGGACGGCCCAAGGCTTTCTGCAGCAGCAATTGTCTTCTATGTACAGGTATACTGTTTAATTCCACAAAGAAGATTATGCCTACTACCAATTTTTCCAAACGGTTGGTAAACCATGATACTTTCAGACTTTTTGTAGTTATATTTACATTTGTGATATGCTGTATGTACTGATTTGCTCTATTATACATTTGTACTTATTTTTCCCTTTTCTGCTTATCATAGATAGCAACCATTGTACTACCACTTTTTTTCCCCCTGAAGAAGAGGAACAATGCATGACCTCGAAACGCATTGGGTAGCGCTCTATACATTTGTACATGAGTGTGTTGCAATAAGTGGTCTGGTTCTAACATGTATTGTTGATACTCATATTATTGTATTATGTATTTATGGGATTTTTGTACCTCCCCATTATAACTTCTCGTAAAATAAAAATATGAGATTTTTATAAGTGACTGATCTGTGTGTGGAATTTATGCCCTAAAAAGTCCCAAATAGAGGGTTTTTTTTGTGTCAGTACTGCATTCAGGGATGTGGGCATTCATTCCACATATCCCCTAAGAGAGAAGCGGTTTCACTGAATTTCAGAATGAGGTCCGCAATGTCAGCCTACATATTTTGTCAAACAAAAGCAAGTATGTGCGCACAGCCCCTGCTCCCTCAACTAAATATGCATAAAAACGCAATTGTAAAGATAAACACAAAAAGGCAGGGATATATGACAAGGCAACATGTAATATAAAAACCCCCCTACCACATCTCAAGGTGTGGATAGCATTTAATAGTCCATAAGCACTTAGGTGTAGGCAGCCATCCCAGGAAGCTGAACCAGGCTCCAGGCACTGAAAAAACAAGGAAAGAGAGGCGCCTCTAAGTGCAATATGCAAAGATGTTTATTGAAGACAGTAGATTTAAAAACACTCACAAGATAGTGGATAGTAACAGCATGGGAATGTAGTCCAATGGCGGCGTCACGATCACACTGGGTCTTGGTACACTGTAAGGCTGAGACCGTTGACAGAGAAGCCGTTTGGAAACTGTGTAGATCGTAGTGGCCGGCTGTTTCCAAAATGAGGCTTAAACAGCAGATAGGACCAGACGCAGGTGGGTGACGTCACAGGCAATGCGACGCGTTTCCTAGGCGATCGGCTCAGTTGACAGGAGAGCCGCGCCTCTTCCTCAGGCAGCTGCCTGTCTGCTGTTTAAGCCTCGTTTTGGAAACAGCCGGCCACTACCATCTACATAGTTTCCGAACGGCTTCTCTGTCAACGGTCTCAGCCTTACAGTGTACCAGACCCAGTGTGATCGTGACGCCGCCATTGGACTACATTCCCATGCTGTTACTATCCACTATCTTGTGAGTGTTTTTAAACCTACTGTCTTCAATAAACATCTTTGCATATTGCACTTAGAGGCGCCTCTCTTTCCTTGTCTTTACATTGTCAAGTTCCTGGTTTCCTTTAGGAAGTAAAACTTCTTTAGAGATCTAGATCAAAAATATTTAAAACCTTTGAAGGTGGACAGCATTTACAGGTAGCCTAGAATGTAAGTTTGAAAATTCAAGTTGAAACCACATTGATATACTGTATGTAGCCTTTTAGTATCTACCAACTATAAAAATGAATCTGTGTTTATTTAATGTTGGCAGTATTTGATTTATGAAATGCATTCTACAGCTCCCATGTTTCATTCATTAACCAGCTGCTGAGATAAAATAATATTGCTTCAATTATTGGAGCCTTCTCCATTACATTTAAGAAACCTTTGCTTCGAGTTGTATGGGTGTACTCCAGCTGCAAATCATGTTTGTTCTTAGATTTTATAGATACTTAATACATGGAAAATTTCACTATTAATAGATATATGTGGTCAGCACAAAATAATCAAACAAACAGGTACTTCAGCCAGCTGCATAATAAGCTCACTTTTTCTGCCCCACCTCCCTTCCTCTATCACTTTCTATATTGATAATATTTAACAATTGCCTACAACCCCACTACTCCGTGATCTTCATTGTGTGGTCTGGCCAGCATTGGACAGATTTCTGTCACAGGGGAGCCTGCCCACTCTTTAACACAATTTAGTCCTACACATTTTAACCCATTGTAGTCAATTTGTTTTTCAAAGTATGTTCTGCAAATCAAAGTCATATTGTTGCTAATTGTTCTGCAAATCATAGTCACACCAGGATTTGCCACTAATAATTGTTAGACTTGCCCAGTGGTTCTCAACTCCGGTCCTCGGGACCCATCAACAGGCCAGATTTTAAGTATTACCTTAGGGAGATGCAGACTAGAATACTGCAATCACTGAGCAGCAAATGATATCACCTGTGATGTATTTCAGTTATCCTGCAAACCTGGCCTGTTGGGGGGTCCCGAGGACAGGAGTTGAGAACCACTGGACTTGCCTAACATAGTAAGGCTAGGTTCACACTGCTGCGGTGCAAATTTTCTGCGAATTGAATACAATTGCGATGCAAGTTTTTTCAGTTCAGACACAAGTGCAATTTCTACATGTGTTGGTGCGAATCTACTGCAAAGCTGTAGCTGGAGTTGGAGGGAGAAGCTATCGCAGTGATGTGAATGGGAGATTGCGTTTTCAATCCGTGTTCTATTGTAGTCTATGGAGCTGAATTCGCAACGCACTGCATTGCACACGGATCAAACTCGCACAGGACCCTTTTTCTTCACGGATTAGATTTGCAATGCATCAGTGTGAACTGCACTGGTAGAACACTATGTTATTGGAGATGACTTGCGAATTTAATCTATCGCAACGCAATCTATTCGCAGTACAGTTCGCAGCAGTGTGAACCTAGCCTAAAGTAGCACACATGCAGATATTCAATCTTTGACCAAGCAGGTTGTGCTTGATCGAAGCAGAAATTATTAAACAGCAGAAAGTTCACATGAGAGATAATCAGTGTTTCTGGTGCTCATTATCACCTACTATTATTTGCCTAAACTGCCAGTCTCCTGTCAAAGTGCCATATTAAAACTGGGGCTGGATGAGGTCATTTATAGCCAGCCTTAGTTGTGTGCACTAATTGTAGAGGTTCCCCTTGCTTACAGAAACAGGGCTCGATCAGATCAGATACACTGCAATTCATTTTGTTGTACTTTCCTGTATATTCCATGTACATGAGAAAATTTCTTGTTTTCAGTTAGACTTCTTTGTATACAGTATACAGGGCCACTGATAAGGCAGTACAACCAGCCCTTCTGTAGGGGGCCCGAGCCTCATCAGTCCAGAGGGAGGCCGGGGTACTTGCAGGAGAGGAAAGGTGACTGTTCTGCCTTGTGACTTATGTGGAAGTGAAACCCCTGCAGCGCTGCTGGCTCTCTCCCTCTGGCTGCTGTGCAGGGGATCAGTTCTGCATACTTGCCCACAGTACCTTTATTTAGCAACCTGTCCCATGATGGCTTTGTTCTCGGGCTGTGTCCTGATTTTGGAGCAGCAGGGACAGCTGCAGAGTCTCTCTCTGTCTTTGTCATTTACATTGCTGGGTCCTGAAACTCCCCCTCCCCTCCCCCTGTGATCGTCAGTGTTATCTCTTGCAAGGAAGATCGAGGTAAGAAGTCCTCTGACTGCTCCTCCATAAGTCCTGAGCTCTGCTCTGCCGACCCCCATACCATGCTCTGTGTGCACTGTAATCTGCTGAATATTGTAGTGCTTCTACTGAAAGGGGGTGAGTGGGGGGAGGGTGAAGCTGCAGAATAGTTCAGGATTCAGAAAGGGGGAGAATGTGCCAGGAGCCAGCCTAGAACTACAGGTAGACACTGGTTGCCACCGCAGTGCTGGGGCCAGTAAGTACATCTCTCCCTCCACCTGACAGACATTTCTGCCCAGCCATTTCTATATCCCACCCCTGAGGCCCCATTCACATTTAGTGTAGCAGGAATGCAAATTCCTGCTCGCATTTTTATTTTATCCTTTTTTTCACATATAGGGCAGCCCATTCACTTGAACGGACTGCCCTACGTTTGACAAACGCACCGTAGAATGCTCTTTTCAGGCATGCAGCTTTGCAAGTTTGCCACATGACAAAACTCAAGTCTGCTAACTGTTTTCGGGGTGCCATTAAGTTTGCAGTGCATTTCTAAAATGTACTGCAAAGTGTGCATTTCCCATGCACTGTCACATGTTTAGGAAATGCAAAGTGTGAATGCGGCCTAAGGACTCCTATACAGGGGCGGCTGAGCCATGGATTTACCGCTATCCCTGGCTGCGCACCCAAAGACTAAAAATACAGTCAGTCAGTGGCTGTGGCTGCAATGTTTTACTACACAGCTGTGGCATTTTTAACACAGGCTGCAGAGGTTGGAAGGCAGCACCACACATCAAACTCCCTGTTGAGTTCAATGGGGCCGCTCTGCAACTGCAAGCCAAACACTGGCTCACAGTTGCAGCACAATCTCACAATGTACATTTGGCAATTTAAAAAGTATAACAATTTTTGGGTGTCAGCCCTGACTGTATATATATAGTGTCATATTGTACATGTGCATACATATAGGTTATAACACCTTGCATTATCTCAGAAATTAGCACATTTCTTACCAAAGCTGGGTCAGAATGGTCTCTTTTCTAAGTAATGTTGTGCAATGATAAAGCTGTACAACAACATCATTTATAGATTCTAGTCTTCTAAAAACATTCATCGACTACGGAGGTGACTGACACTGAGTAGCCCATGACAAACCTGAAATCATAATGAACACCTACAGTCCTGTGCAAGGAGAAGGTTCTGCTAAACCTTGCTTAGAGCAGGAAAATTAGGATTACTGTGCTGAGGCCTCCTGGTTGAGATCCACTTGGTAGATATAATAGTTTAATAGGGTCAGTCCACCTGAAAGTAATATTTTAGCTATACATTAGACATGTGCAATTCGCTTTGTAACGAAACAAAATTCGGCTGAATTTTGCATCATTCGGATGCATTTTAATGTCTGAAGAAAAAAAGAATGAATTTCAACAAATAAATAAAAATTATAGCAAAAATAATGAATGAATTTGACATGATTCATTCATTTGTTAATGGTCTAATGAAACAAGAGGTCAACTCGGAGTAAATCTTACAGTTCAATCAGCTGATTAATTTTGTGCTGAAGGTTGGATTACTGGCAAAGTTCACTCTGGAGAACTGAGTGAGAAGGGTGTTGTATTGTATTTAAGCAGAGAAGAAGAGATATTGTCATTGTGTGTGTTAATGGATTCAATAAACCAACGACTTTCCAGACTACGAAACGTTATCACGAATATATATGTAGCCATGTGCTCCCTTAAGAGTGGCTGATAGTTGTGGTCCACCTGCCCGCTGCCCTCAATCACACAAATTCCACACATCCAATGTCACTGAACAGGCCGGTACTTTGTTTTTGTTGTTTTATTTTGGGGATTGAACTTGGATAGGGATTAGGGATGACTGTGGGATGCCCAAAGATTGAACATGAGACAACACTATATACACCTCCGGCATATACACTTCTCCTCCAGCACACTACTTGCTGACCTTTACACTTCTTCTTTACTCCTCTCCAGCACACTACTTGCTGACCATTACACCTGTTCTCCTGGTCCGAAGGGAAATTTATCAGACCTCCATAACACTTCCTCTTCACCACAGCTTGCACATGGCGAGGCCTGCTGCAGCCATGGGAAAGGCCTCAGATCCACCCTTTGTGGGTAAGAGTCGCAGGTTTCCTTCCCTGAAACCATGCAACCTCTTTAGTGTAGCAAGGTACGTTGGTGCTAGCCGGCCTTTGGATGAACTACATCTCCCAGCCCATCCATCCTCCAGACCCATCCGGTCTGTCCTGCAGTCTAATGGCTCTCCTTTCCCTTGGTTTGCTCCTACCGGCTTCCACAGACTGCTCTCTCTACTCCCAGACTGTCCCAGTCTACTCATCCAACTCCCAGGGGCCGCCACTCACCGACTATAAGGTGGATTCTTTAAAGAGTCTCCTTCCGCGTATACCTCAGCTGCTCTCCTGCTTCTCCTGTGCCACTCCAGGAGCCGACTCCCACTCCTGGCTGCACCCAAGCCCCAGGCCTCAGGTTCACCCCCCCCCCCAGACTGGGGGATCCCCTCCCGGGGAAGGCCTGACCTGCAGCTCCTGAATACATCCTCACTCTTCCACCAGAACTCTCCTGGTCCCTGCCAAATAGCTGTATTTAAGGAGGCCTGCCCCCTGCCAATCCAGCCGCTGGATTGGTCAGAGTGCCTAGTTATACATCAGGAAGTGACACCTTCTCATACATCCCCCTTCTAGAGCTTTCCCAGCTCAAGGGGAGGACATCTCCAAGAAGTGTCCCTTCCCTCCATCTCCAGCCCCTCCCCTGAGCCACTCCCAGCCCAGATCAAAACATTCAGGCCTGCACCTACAGTCAGGCCTGACTAGATTTTTCCTTTCCTTGCCAAAAATCTACAAAAGTAAAAGTACCTATACTATGGGGGCGCTTCATATATACATACATAAATAGCGAATCAAATTGATATACATACAAAATGAATCGATTCGGTATAACGAATATCGACACTCTACAGAAATAACGAATTATCCAAAAATTAATTAACGTAACATAATGAATATAACATAATGAAATTATGTATTTTACGAATGAAAATGAAAAGAAACAAAATTCTCCTTTGTGCACAGGTCTACTATACATGGATCCTGATGACCAGGATTGAATTGGATAATTTTTTCTTTCTAAAGTAAACAGATCCTAAATAGAAAAACGTGTTCTCCTTCAGCAGCTGAAGAGTGGGACCCCTAATTCTCTGCGGGAAAGCAGCAGCCTCTGTACTAAGACAGACCTATAGCTTTGTAGTCAGCAACACGAATGCTCCCCGCTGATTGGAAAACCATTTCCTTGATTTTTTTTAAAACAAATTGTAAGGGCTCATTAACATCTTCTACTTGTATTAGCACTTTGCATTACCATTCAATTTGAATTGCATCCTGATGCACTAAGGCAACACAGCTCCAGCACACCCTAGCACATTGTAACACATTACTGCACTTTGCCAAAAATAGAGCATGTCTGCTTTTTGAAGGTTTTGGCCCATTCATTTAAATAGATTGCCTTAACACAATGCACACAAAAATGCAATACACCAGAACGTCAAAGTCTGAATGGGCCTCAAGACTTTGCACACCTTTGTTGTGATTCAGCTCAAATGCATTTAGCTAATTTTAACTGAGAGTTCAATTTTCTTATATATGGCTAACAGCTTCAACATACAGTATCAATGTCTTTGAGATTGTCATTATTTGTAATGAACACGTTAACTGTTGGTCACCAGAATCATACAATACAGTGCTTAGCATAAAGTACATAGGGACACATTAAAGCTCCTGTTTCCTTAATTTTATATGTATCTAATCTTGGCAACATTGTGCTTATTAAAATCTACAGCTACATTCCTGCTCAGTGCACACCCAGGTACATTCACTGTCTTCAGAACACAGAAACTGCTACTGTTGTGTTACAAAGCTGATAACAACGTGTTAGCCTAATCAACGATTCCTGTGCCAGGAATATTTATAGTAATTAATGATTATAAGCCCTTTATCTCTGCACGTAAAATGTTATCAATACAGTTTAAGGTATTAGTACTGTGACTTTTACCAGCAATATTCAGGAAAGGCCTTGCTTACATTTTCTTTCCAATAGCAGAAAGTATTCGTAATATAAGAAAAGGGGATTTAATTTATTTTTGTAGTTCAGTGCAGAAGCATTCAATAAACATTATGTGAATCCATTAGTGAAAACTGAGCACCCTTAGTTGTTCTGCCAAGCATGAGCAGATGTATTCTATAGGTTCACAGTGACTGATTAGTGTGTCTTTTGATGGGAAATAAGGCAAAAATAACTGCTAACTTTAATGCATAGATAGTACAGAAGCTAACTTTGGGTCAGGATGCCCGTACTTAAAGCATTAAAGATGAATTCTCATCAGAAGTTAAGACATGTTAAATCTCTTAAGAGATCCAATGGACATAGCACTTCTCCCTGTCAAAATTAGTGCTGAGGTTCCTGAGCAGCATGGTCAGATAGCTCCCTTTTCCCTCACTGCTCTTTAACCACATAGGAGCAAGGAGAGAAATACTTAATTACTTCTGACTGAGCAATTACTACAGTAGTAGCTGGTGCCTTGTGTAGTGAATGATGGCGGCTGGAGAGAAGGTCAGTCTGTCACATCAAAAACACAAGCCCACAATAACACAAGCCAGCTACCTCATTTGCCCAACAGAGAGTAGTGTAGTAGTTACTAACAAGTGTTATTGCGGGCTTGTGTGTGGGCTTGTGGGTGTTTTTGTGAATTATGGCACTCCTCTCCAACTGCCATTAATCACAAAATAAGCCAGCTAATACTATAGTATTCCCTTTAAACTAGCTGGCAGGAAACAAAGGTTGTTGGGTGAGTACAAAAAAGGAGCTGAGAGGACACAGGGCAGAATTCAGGGGGTGCTTTGGTTTCAGTGCTGCAGGTGCCCCCCCCCCTTTAGAAGGTTATTTTAAAGTCTTTCACATAACTTTTTTTGGAGTCCATAAAACAGATATCAATAAGTAGGGATAAGGTTCAGGTTGTGACAAATCTGGAAGAATCAAGTTTCATGGTCCCAGCAAATTTACAGTATGTGCAGATTTGTCCAGGAAATGTAACTATCATTTACTGCATGACCTTTGAACTATGGCCAGTAATTTTAGAATAACCAAAAGGGGAGGTCTTGTCCAAACCAGTGTCAGTGAATTGGAGGCTGTTGAAGGGAAAGCTGACAAAATGCAAATTGACAAACAAGTCTTTTAGAAACTGTACTTTATTGCTTCTTGCTACCTCTTTGGGGAGGTTGTCTTTTTGTTCTTATTTTCTGGGACTTGTTTGACTTTCTTTTATTTTGGGGTTGATTCAAGGTCAGCTATCACTTTTAGCTTCTGCCCTGTCCATAGCAATTTTTTTTTTTTTTTTATTGCTGCAAGACCTCCCTTAAAATAAAGGGGGCTTTTGTTTCAGGGGTTGATATTTTGGGGGGAGAATATTGGTTTTTATTTTTTATTGTTAGAGCTTTTATTTTATGTTAAACTGCTTTTTTGCTGCTAGGCAATTTCTTTTTTGGGCTTTTTTTATGGTAACGGCACATTTTTGTTTGGGCTGCTCAAAGCAGGGCATTCACTTGTTACTGAATAAGTCATCGATGCCTCAAATTCCCTTGAATCCTGACACAAATATAGGTCTAGATTTTGTTTCACTTTTTAAAAAAAAGTAAACATGTTGAATTGCAATTCAGAACAATAATGTAGGTTCTAGTAAGGGCTTGTTTATACCATGTTGTTGCAGAAACAGTACCACAACTCATATTTATTGGTACAATGTGATTCCTTGAGAATGGCACCCCAACATGTCTGCCGATGGGGGTGCATCGCAGCAAAGCACAACACGTTACTGAAAATTGATGGTGTGAATGGGTCCTAACAATCCAGATGCCTGGTCCTTGTTAGGCAGAGGCTAATCAGGGCTGACCATGGGTTTTTAGTCTAGTTATATTTTATATACTGCTACACATAAAAACCTTCCATAATTATGCTTACTTTACATGGTTTAGGTGGCAAACTCTACCTACTGGTGGCACTTATAAATAGGCTAACATAGTGGATTAGGCTTAAACAAACCCAAAGAATGTGGTAAATGGACCATGAGTTCAGGGCTGCTCCTTCCCTAAAATTAGAGCACAACTGAAGACATCTCCCATGGGACTTTGTTGCAGTCAATGAAGCAAAAATATATATGGCAATAATTATAAAAGATACATTTTATAATACAAAAAGCGATAAAAATTCCAAGTAAAAAGTTCTGATCTCTATACATGTACAATATAATTTGAAATATTACTCTCACAACTTGGGCACATTAGACATTTTAATATGTCCGAACAGATAACTGTTGACTGTTAGGCCACAAATCTCAAAGCATTTTGATTACTGAAAGAATCTTCTTCAGGGGATAATAGTGAGATTGCCTACATATATAAACAAAATGACAGACATAATAGTGGAACTTAAGGAAACATGAAGAAAATATATTTGTATACAGCCAATGAATTAGTAAAGTTGACTTACATCAATATACCAAACTCAACAAAGTCCCATGGGAGATGTCTTTGATTGAGATTTAACCACTTCAATATTGGGCACTTTCCCCACTTCCTACCCAGACCAATTTTCAGCTTTCAGCACTGTTGCATTTTGAATGACAGTTGCATGGTCATGCAACGCTGTACCCAAACAAAATTGTTATACTTTTTTATCCCACAATTAGAGCTTTCTTTTGGTGGTATTTAATCACGCCTGGGTTTTTTATTTTTTGCTCTACAAATCAAAAAAATCAGAACATTTTGAAAAAAAAGTTTTTCTTCATTTCTGTAAATAAGTCAGTTTTCTCCTTCACTGATGGGCACTGATGAGGCTGCGCTGATGGGCACTGATGAGGCAGTACTGATTGGCACTGATGAGGCGGCACTGATGAGCTGGCACTGATGGACACTGATGATGAGGGATCTATATGCAGCACTGATAAGCAGCACTGATGAGCACTGATAGGCAGCACTGATATGCAGAACTGATGGGCACCAGGGCCAGATTAAGAGCATCATGGGCCTGGTGCTGAGGATTTTGGTGGGCCTTTCATGCTCCCAACATTGTGGAAACAGTTTGGGGATGGCCCCTTCCTGTTCCAACATGACTGTGCACCTGTGCACAAGGTCCATAAAGACATGGATGAAAGAGTTTGGGGTGGAGGAACTTAACTGGTCTGCAAAGAGTCCTGACCTCAACCCAATAGAACACCTTTTGGCTGAATTAGAGCAGAGACTGTGAGACAGGCCTTCTCATCCACATCAATGCCTGACCTCACAAATGTGCTTCTTGAAGAATGGTCAAACATTCCCATATATACACTCATAAAGTTTGTGGACAGACTTCCCAGAAGAGTTGAAGGTGTTATAGCTGCAAAGGATGGGGCAACTCAATATTGAATCCTATGGACTAAGACTGGGATGCCATTAAAGTTCAGGCACATGTAAAGGCAGGCTCCCCAATACGTTTGCCTAGCTAGTGTATCTGCCAAGATTTGCAATGGTGGTGGAACCCTCCTAATCATAAATACTACATTTAGACATTATTTAGGTAAGTCAGGAGTTATGTTTAACAACATAGAGAGAACAAACAACATTTCTACATGAAGTGACATGTTTTGGAGTCCTCTTACACATAAACACACAGATACTGCATTTCTTGGAATAAGTAGGAATTACATTAGTCAGGAGTTTCTCTTCTTGATTTATTCTGTTATATTTGGTGTTTCTTGCTGTGTGAGTGTAGAATAGTAATGTTATCCTCAGATTTTTGGGAATTACATTTTTATTTCTGATGTTGGTACACATATCACATTTTTTGCGCTCAAATTAAAGTCGTTGTCAATTCTGGACAACCACTTTAACCTACAGGTAAGCCTGAATGACGTCACGCGGCTCCGGCCTGTCACAGAGCCGGAGATCGCGGCCCCGGAAGGAGGTAAGTGACACATAATATACTAGTATACGATGCATACTAGCCTATTAAGCTTTTACATTGAAGGGTAACAAAGAAGAAGTAAAACTCATCAGGGTTTACTTCCTCTTTAAGATCATTTGGAAAGAATAAAAAATAAAGCAAATGGGACTAATTTTAAATTTCCATAAGCAATGGTATTGCTTTTGGTTTGTAAAGACACAGATACATACAAAGATACATTTCATCTCAACATGAAAAGGATTTCTTTGGGGAAGTTACAATTGTATTAGAATGAATGGCTGAAAATTGCATTGGACTGCATTGCTCCAAATTTTACTCCTAAAAAACTCTCAGAGCTCTCATATTGGTATTTACTATAGCGCCCTGTAATTACTCCATGGAAGCAAAATTTAGAGCAGTTTCAGGTCTGAGCATGCTCAGTTGTGCTCAGCTGTGCCCTGCACCTAGGAGTAAAGAGACGGGGAATTTATCTCTTCTCAGACTTTTTAAGATATTTCAGTGTAGAAATTACTTTTTCACACAGTTTAAAAGCAGATTATCTAATATCCTGCAAATTTTAGTACAATTTAGCTGATTATATCATGCTCTAAACATTATTTCCATGTGCGCATCTCCAGGTCTTAACAGGGGTAAGGATTTGGCCGCTACCTGTTGCCTGGGCGCTATAGTGAATACCGTATTGATGCTATTTAGTGCCATTTGCCGTTTTTGGTGCTAAATAGAGCTCAGTACCGCAAATGTGCGCCTGAGCGCTATAGTAAGTAAACCCCACAGAGTAATTGTTTTCTCTCTGTACTTATGGTGAGTCTGCATCCTTCTTCCTAAAGGTAAAATATATGTATATGTACAAAACTTGCTAATATAGTAAGGGAGGAATGCACGTAAAATTTGCTGGAGGATGTTCAGATGTCATGATTTTTTTTCTTATATCTTTACTATGGTGATCATTCTTGCTGCTGTCACGTTTTCAGCTAGAAGATGTTTGCACAAAACACATCATATACTTTGCAGTGTGGGAAAGTAACAATCAGCATTTATGGCTCACCATCATGTACTGTAGAATGCTCTTGCTCATAGAACAGATAGATCTGTTGATTGCATGAGAAGTAGACTGGGCGCCGCTTTACTTGTGCTGGCCATTCTCCCCCACATGCACTGCTGAGATACAGGGGGTGGAGCTAGTGTAAATGACAGATGGTACCCTTGACCAACCAGAGTGTGTGGATCCTTCCTAATCTCCCTCCACCAGCAAAAGACTAGCATGAGTGTCCATTGAGTAAGACTGTCACTGTAGGGCGGGAGTTAGGAGGAAACGGGTATTTTGTGAAAGCTGTGGGGAAGGAACAAGAGTTAGCCTCTATGTTGAGGCTACACTATGTGGAACTCAGCAGCCGCCTGTGAGTTACATAACAATAGTGCCTGCTGGCTGCCCGCGGTTTACATAACAATTGCGCCTGCCATCCGTGATTTACATAACAATAGCGCCTGCGGGCCGTCCGCGATTTACATTAAAATAGTGCCTACCGGTCGCCCTTCATTTACATAACAATAGCACCTGCCACCCACGCTTCACATAACAATGGTGTACACACACAGTTACACAGCTTTAATGACTCACTGCCATGGGCCTATCTTGAGGTAGGGGCCTGGAGCTGCAGCTCCAATAGCTCCTATGTTAATCCGGCCCTGAGTGTCACTGATGGGCACTCATAGATGGCACTGGGCACTGATAGGTGGCACTGATGGGCACTGATTGTTGGCACTGATGGGCACTGCTAGGTGGCACTGGTGGGCACTGATCGGTGGCACTAGTAGGCACTCATAGATATCACTGATAGATGGCACTGTTAGGCAGCACTGATCAGGAGGCACTGGCAGGCATTATTGAAGGGCACTGAGTGCCATTCCTATTGGACAATGATTGGCATATCTGGTGACCCCAAAATGGGCATCCCTGGTGGTCCTGGGTGGGCATCCCTGGTGGTCCTGGGTGGATGTCCCTGGTGATCCATGGTGGGCATCCCTGGTGGAAGGCAGAAGGGTAGAAACTGCTCCAGGTAGATAGCATGGGTAGCCCCAATCATTGGTGCATGTCAGGTCCGTGAGCCGCCCAACATAATATCCAGAGAAGTGTAGACAGCACTCCAGTAGATGAGGAAAACAGTCCACCTTTATTTAAATCATTGAAGGCAAAACAGACATCCAAAATGTGAGTCCACTGCAAGTGCATGACAAGACAATGAGCAAAAGATTAACGTCTTTCATGAAATGGAATTCGCTTAGTCATAATTCAGCAAAGGGCCAGTCAAAATGGTATAAATATACTCATTACCCAGGTGAATTGAAGACCGGACAATTGCATTATGCTCAATTAACCCTCCACTGTCCAAAGAACCAGAAGTGAGTGAAAAACCCTCTGCCATCCAAAGAACCAGAAGTGAGTAAAAATAAGAGAAAACAAACAAATTTGAAAAAATGTGAGAAAGAAATAAAAAGGATGAGAAAAAAAATAAAGAAATAATTAAATAAATAAATAGAAAATATGCAAAAAAATATATGTATGTGTATATGAACAAATGGAGCGGTGAGTACAGCTGGGTCACCTGTGATGTCTCTAACTTGTACTCATCGATTCCACATGATTTGGCACTTTCAGCGGTACAATTCTGGCTGGAACAATCGACTGATCTGAGTATTGAAGTTGGACTGTTTATACTTGATGCACTTAGTTATTTACTGAAACACAATTATTTTCTTTTTGATGGTGTTTTTTATCTCCAAAGGTGTGGCGCTGCGATGGGGGCCACATTTTCGCCCTCACTCGCCAACCTCTTTATGGGGTGGTGGGAAAAGTGACACATCTTTGGAGATTTTAACCCATTCAGAGATCAGATGATCTTGTATTTTTGCAACATAGACCATCTGATCTTTGTCTGTCATAGAGACCTTGATCTCAATCTCCTTTTGTCCTATCTCAAAGACAATACTTGTAACTTGCTGACTTTTGACTTCTTTAATGTATGACAGATTTTATTATTTTATTACTTATAAGCATTATCCTAATATTTCATATCACAGTAATTTTTGTTAATATGCAGTTTACATATAGAGTTTATTATGTGAAGACCTCTAGTAAAAATATGACATACTAACTAGTACGATATTGGTCTACTTATAGGTCTGTCCATTTTTGGTCAATAGAGATGGATATAGGAATCTATTTCCATATATGTATATCCCTGACACAATTTGATATTTGAATAAGACTTCCCATATAAGGGTGAGTTACACTATAGGGCAGGGATATGTATTTCTATCTGATGTTATCTCAGGGTCAAATTCCCGGATTGAAATATATACATGAACCACATGGGAGGACTATTGAGGGTTAAATCCTGAAGTTATCTAGTCTTGATTAGGATAAAAACCTGAAGCACTAAAGCTCGGTAACTGAGAAAAATCTTTCCGGTCCTTTTGTGTATAAATTAAGGTCTGGCTCTATTGGCAGAGATATGGGCATTCCTAGACATGTATTAAGATGTAAAATTGATGAATTGCTGTGTTGCTCGGACAGGGAGTAGCTTAATGTTCAATTATTTAATGGGATTTAGACAACACAGTTCGGTCTCCATTAAAATGACGGCTGAAAATGAAAACGAGGCTTGACCAGCAGGATAGTATAAATAGGTGATGCGTCAGCGCGTCGCCCGTGCCCCTTTGAAGACGTTTACTACAATGAAACATGTAGGGCGGAGCCTACGCGCTGACGTCATCACGCCGCTACTGAACGGGAGTATGGGCGATGCTTTTTACCTTTGCCGGCATTAATGACACACGATTTTAAAGTGTTTGTATGTGAGTACAATTTTGTTTTTATTAAATACTTTGTCCAAACGATATTATGCCATTGGTCCCTTTCTTTCTCTATTCCGATGGGGATTGATTGGAGACTCTGATATGCGGATAACCGAGGGTCATTGAAGGCCCCCCAAGGCTGGATCAATATACCTACCATTCAAGTGGAAGGAGGAGGGAATCCCAGAACCCCAATATACCCGCAGAGGGTGATCTCAGCCTGCGCATTTGACACACTAGAGATAGTGCGTCTCCTATTATGGTAAGAGTACCCATTCTTGGGAACTCACAAGGTGTGCATGCCCTCTGGTGGTGGATCCTACTCATACAGTGAACACAGAACTCTCCATTCACTTATATATTTATATTCTTCATAAAGACTGGGACTTTATTATTTGAATATCAATTTCAATTCTTTTTGCTCTTTTTGCACAATTTTTTGCTCATTTTGCACATTTATTTTTCCACCTTTTTCACCTGTTCACATATTGGAATTGTTGTGGAATTATTAATATTACTATTTGTTTTAGATAATTAGTTTGATCAGCGCGACATGTATTTATTAATACTTGTAACTTACACTTTACAGGATGCAAAAATGATGATACTGTAAGTTTTTTAGATGTACAATTGGCACATTGCGGGGATCAGGTTTCATGTAATTTATACAGGAAACCAATGGCTGGTAACAGTTTACTCCATGCTAGTTCGAGCCATCCTCATCACACCTTAAAAGGAATCCCCATGGGCCAATTTCTTAGATTGCGCCTCATATGCAGTGAACAATCCACTTTTGAGGAGGAAGTGTCCAAATTTTATGGTTGCTTCTTGGCTAGGGGATACCCCAAATGGCTACTGGATAGAGCTCTTTCCTGTGCTAACAACAAAAATAGAAGAGAGCTTCTAAATTGACACAATAAGCCTCACAATACAAACATTGGCAAGAAAAACTGTCCACATTTGGTTCTAGGCTACAGTCTGGAATTTGGACAAACAAAACCTATAATTAATAAACACCTACTGGTCCTTTTTAATGATCCCACGAGTTCAAATTTTAGATCAGGGTATTAATGTGGTTGCCAGAAGAGCAAAGACTTTGGGCAACTATCTTGCTCCCAGTTTTTTTTTACTCTAAATGCATCAAACCACAATCTTTGACTTGGCTCCACTGTAAAGGCAACTTTAAATGTGGAGTCAAAGATTGTCTTCGCTGTTCCCACATTACTACGGGGAAACATGTTCAGCTGCTCAGTTGATGGTAAACAATACACTATTGATAAATGTTACAATTGCAATATCACCTTTGTGATTTATGCCATCACCTGCGCAGCATGTTCCATCCAGTATGTGGGAAGGACCACCCGCAGACTTAGAGACAGAATCCGAGAACATCTATCAGATATAAGAACCAATAAATCTACCAATGTAGCTAGTCACTACAATTCTGAACATGGAGAGGATTCTTCATTGTTGCAGATCCAGGTGATAGAAAAAGTTAGGACACGCGAAAGAGGGGGCGATTTGTTTCGTCTACTTTGTAAGCGAGAAGTGTTCTGGATACACAAATTAAGAAGAAGAAAGCCATTAGGTTTAAATTTTGAATGGGACGTCACTCATTATTATGAAAATCACTATTTATGAGAGTCACTATTTTCATTAAAAAGGATTTTTATTATCATCTTTTGGATTCCCATTCTTACCATAAAATTACTTTAGTTCATCTTTTCATAGTGTTTTTTTCAGCCCACCTCATTTTCTCATCTTCTGTTCTCTGTTTTTTGTTTTTTCTAAACCGATTGTATGGAACACCGCCATACACGGAGTGACCAATATGGGTGATACACGTCCGACTCGAATTCTTTGAATGTGGGTGTATATTTATTGATTTCATTTTTTATTCTATAAAATATATGTACATTTGAATATAGTGTTACAATCTTTGATACACTATTCATTCAATCTCTTTTGAGTTACAGCGGAGTCCCTTGTCTTTTGTCTCATGTTTTTTCGGCTGCTCTTTTTGACATTATGGCTGTGTTTTCACTGGTCCAGGTTTTCATGCATGTTTTTGGACTATTTATTATACATATTCCTTTATTTATATTGGATAGATTATAGGATGGGCCAACAGGTTATTGGCTAACAATGTTTATTCGATCTATCATGCATGTTTTAGCTTGTTCCGGTTATATGACATGATGTATATGTCCTTCTTTGCCCACATGTTTTCATTTGGTTTAAATACCAGAGATTCTTTTTAATTTTTATTGTTTCACCGATCCGTTGTAATATGTGTGGACATAGAGCATTTCCATCTTGCCAATTGCTTTTAAATTGTTGTAACTGTTTACCTTCCGCTGATTCCTTTTTTCCAGAAATGAAGTGGTGCATAATTGCAATATTTACATTTTGGGAAACTACTATCTAATGATATAAACATTATATTTTTTGTTCATATACACATACAGATATATATATATATATTTTGCATATTTTCTATTTTTTTTTATTTTCTTTCATCCTTTTTATTTCTTTCTCACATTTTTTCTATTTTTTTTTGTTTTCTCTTATTTTCACTCACTTCTGGTTCTTTGGACGGCGGAGGGTTAATTGAGCATAATGCAATTGTCCGGTCTTCAATTCACCTGGGTAATGAGTATATTTATACCATTTTAACTGGCCCTTTGCTAGATTATGACTAAGCGAATTCCATTTTGTGAAACACATCAATCTTTTGCTCATTGTCTTGTCATCAACTTGCAGTGGACTCACATTTTGGATGTCTGTTTTGCCTTCAATGATTTAAATAAAAGTGGACTTTTTTCCTCACCTACTCGAGTACTGTCTACACTTCTCTGGGCATCCCTGGTGGTCCTGGGTGACATCACTGGTGGTCCTGGGTGGGCATCCTCGGGGGCCTGCACGGATAACCAATCAAGTCAGGACCCCCCCCCCTTCAGGAGAGCCACTGATCGGCTCTCCTCTACTGGCATCTGGCAGTGTGAGTGGAAGAAAATCTGATAAGCGGCTATTCCTATTTACACTGTGATGAGCTGTGATTGGACACAGCTGATCAGGTGGTAAAGAGCCTCCATCAGAGACCTATGATTGCTAGTCTCAGCAGATTTGGAGGGAGATTCGGTGATGTCATTGCAGTGCTGCTCACTGTTGTTTTTGCTAAAGGCTTGTAAATGGGGAAGGACATCTCTGCCCCTACCAAGATGACTGCCTCCACAATGATACACAGTGCAGAACAAAGTGTGCTAAATCAGTAATAAGGTGAGGCTCAGCTGCAGTAAAAAACAAAGACAATACTGGTGATTAGTCTTTTGCCCTCTGCCTGACTTTTTTTGGGCACAGCTTCCACAATTCAGTTCCTCTTTCGAGATTGTCCATTTAACCACTTGCTTACTGGGCATTTAAACCTGCCCAGACCAATTTTCAGTTTTCAGTGCTGTCGCATTTTGGCGCGGTCATGCGACGTTGCACCCAAACAAAATCTTTATCCTGTTTTTCCCACAAATAGAGCTTTCTTTTGGTGGTATTTGATCACCTCTGCAGTTTTTATTTTTTGAGCTATAAACAAACAAAGAGCGACGATTTTGAAAAAAGAACAATATTTTTTACTTTTTTGCTATAATAAATATCCAAAAACATATATATATATATATATATATATATATATAAAAATATTCATCTGTTTCTACATATTTTTTTTTTTTTTAAAAATCGCAATCGGCGTATATTGATTGGTTTGCGCAAAAGTTATCTTGTCTACAAACCATGAGAATTAATTTATAACGTTTTTATTATTATTATTTTTTTTTTTACTAGTAAGCGATCTGCGGGTTTTTATCGGGACTGCGGTATTGCAGCAGACATGTCAGACATATTTTACTCTTTTTTGGGACCACTGACATTTATACAGCGATCAGATATAAAAATAGCCACTGATTACTGTATAATTTTCACTGTCAGGGAAGAGGTTAACAGTAAGCCTCGATTAAGGGGTTAACTGTGTTTCCTGTATGTGTTCTAACTGTATGGGGGCTGGGCTGGCAGGGACATAACAGATCTCACTGATCCCGATCACAGGGATCAACAGATCTGTTATGTCCCCACCTCACAGAATGGAGAACCACCGCGTTTCCCCATTCTGCCGCTCTATTAGGTGATCGCGGGTCTCCAGTGGACATCGAGTCTGCCTGACCTGCGGGCACGCACACGCAGCGTGCGGTGGCCGCAAGAGCGTGCCACCGCTGGCTGTGAGTGCACAAGGGGAACACACAAAGGGGAGGACGTCCATGGACATCCGCCCAGCAATTCAGACCCGTGCTGTAGCTGTCTTTCGGCTATAGCGTGGATCTGTAGAGGTTAAAGGAATATCTTATGAGGCAAAACACTTGTGCAAGAAGCCTCAGATGAAGCTACTATTTTCTGGTTCACAACTGCATGCTAATTCTGATGACATCCATCCCAATGAAGATAAATAGATATCTTTGTAGAGATAACTGGACATCAAACAAATATTAAAGGCAGAATATTGGAATTTCAACACATTACAGGAAACCTGTAATGAGAGGAACAGAAAGGCTGCCACAAATGGCCTCTCCTTCTGATAAAGACAGATCCTTTGGCTTTAACGTGATTATAAAGCCTTGTTTTTTTTTTTTGTTTATTTAAAAAATAACAATCATGTTATACTTACCTGCTCTGTTGCAGTGGATTTGCACAGAACTGCCTGGATCCTCCTCTTCTCGGGTCCCTCTTCTTCTCTCCTGGCCCCTCCCTCCTATCGAGTGCCCCCACAGCCAGCAGTTTTCTATGGGGGCACTCAAGCCGAGTCACAGCTTTGTGTGTCTATTCAGATGTGGAACCCTGATCCGGCCCCCCCTCTCTCCCCTGATTGGCTAACTGACTTTGACAGCCACGGGAGCCAATGACGCCGCTGCTGTGTCTCAGCCAATCAGGAGGAGAGTCCTTCATGGCTAAGACACTTGTGGACATCGCTGGAGATAGATGGGGCTTGGGTAAGTAATTAGAGGGGGGGCTGGGGAGGTCACTTCACACAGAAGGTTTTTTATCTATACATTAAGATAAAAAACCTTCTGCCTTTACAACTCCTTTAATACTTTGAATATTTCATCAGAAACAAGTATTTAGATTATGCTCCAACTTTCCTGCTCTGCATGATAGATGAGTGAGAAGTATTAGATCAGCCTTTCTCAACCTTTTCAACACCGAGGAACCCTTGAAATTATTCTCTGGTCTGGGGGGGGGGGGGGAACCCCTGCTAAAAATTAAAAATCTATAACTCATGATACATCAGTGTGATGGTCAATGGCAAGAATGCTCCTTACACTTGTGGTCATTGGGAAGAATTACCCCCTTACAGGTAGCTAAAAAGATCACTAGTATCATTGGGAATTTATCTGAGAGGTAGAAATTGACCATTGTTCAAGGAACCCCTAGCAACCTCTGGAGGAACCCTGGTTGAGAAACCCTGCATTAGATCAAAAAAGCGCCAGAGAACTATTTTTTTTTCAAAAGATCAGCAATAGCAGTCTTCTTATTTCTCTTTTAAAAATATGAATTTTGATTACCAGATAAACAATTTCACATGAAAATGTTGCACAAAATGAGCATGACAGCCACACTTTTTTTTATCCTTGAGTTAATCGTTTACTTTGTATATTTTTCTTTGTCTTGATTTTATATGTATCTGGTTTGAAGTTATTTTCACCTCATGCCTGTCCTTGACATTGTAAATGATCTTTGTATAATTTCAAAAGAAATACAAATATTGTGTTTAAAAACAAACAGTATGTAAGTATGAAAATGTAATCCGGGTTTTTGTTTGTTAGAGTTACTTCCAAATAAACTAGAAAAAGGGGATTTCTTTGACCCATCATGTTGAGTAGCTTTGAACTGTCCCTGAGGATTCTCATACATTTATAGGGTTTAATGTGCTTGTGGTTATGTATGTTGGATTGAAAGACAGAAACACTATTGTACTAGTGCCTGCACATTGACAGTTTTATTATTGATGTATGTACAATATTCCTTCAACTTTCAAATATTTAAGTTAAGAAAGCTTTGATGATATAGCTTTTTTTGTGGCACAGTACTTACTTTTATAGTAATTGTTTACTAAACAGTGTACACATATAGTATTGTACAATGTAATTATATAATATTATTGAACATTGCAAAATGTTATTGAGGAGAGGCAGTTAATTAGACTTAACTTCTACAAATGTTAACACATCTTTTTTAGTGTGAAGGAAATCCCATCTTTAACACTTGTCACTCAGCTGAACTCACACGATTTCATTCCCGCACTCAATGTGTGGGCTAACTCTCATTTCTAGTGACAATGGTAATCAAGACACTTTGAGAAAGCGATTCTTCCTGGCAAAGACACAGACAGCTATAATAACGCAATCTATCCAAATATAAAAATGCCTTTAGTTATAATTGAGTTAAAATCAAAATATTAAATATATTTCTTGGGGGGGCATGGCTTGGAAATGGCAGAGTAAGGCCACGTTTAATGTGAGCTCTGCTGAGCATCTCCTATTTTGCCTACAGTAAACCACTAAACCAGCTAATTTCCTTTCTGTTTTGGAGAAAGAACATCCTGAGAACTTATAACATAAGTGTGGAACCTGATTCCAAATATTTCTGCAGGCGGAAGAAGCCAGCACAAGACATCCTTGAAGCCCTCCCTTCAGAGTCCCTCTCTGGAAGCACTCACAAAAATTAACTAAGCGCCTCACTTCCACATCAGTTTTTCTCCACCATCTATGCAGAAGGTTGTCCATGCTAGGGAGAAGTAGATCCTCCTGAACAATAATCTAGAAGTTTATAGGTCAACTGCAGAGATTTTTGAGCTGCTCTGTTGCACCGCCTCTAGGGGACTTCAAGTAGGGATTTAGGTGGGATTCATTAGCTACTAGCTGCACACGGAGCTCTCATATAGAAACACACTAACAAAAACCTCTCCCCAAAAACTGTTTGTCATCCCTACTAATTCTGTGCATTTTCAATCACCCACGGAACATTCGCCTGCCATAATATTCATTTTGGGCACTTTAGAGAGCAGAAAACTGAGGATAATTCTGGGTACCCTGTCCACTAAACAAGACCTAGACCATCAAACAGAGATACTGGAGTCTGTTTTTTTGCAGGGAATATCAAGGACCTACGAACCATTTTAATCTGCACAGTTACCAGAGGAGCAGCCAATTCCATATTACAACAGCCCAGACCTTCATAGAACAGCAATTAGCCCCTTACCAATTAGCGCTGGATCATATGAAGAATCGCAGTAGGCATAACAACATTATGATCGGAGGTATTCTGGAATCAGTGACCAGTCAGGACCTGAAGGCCAAGGTATATTGCTTTTATTATTACCTTAAAGAACAACTGGTTACAACTGAATTTAACTGGTTAGAGACTATGGACCCCAGCAGACAGACCGCTCCAGAGCCAGAGATGTTCTCTGCAGTAATTTCTCTACAGCAAAAGGAACATCCTATGTGAAAGGTGTGGAAGAAGGGCCACCTGGACATCGAGGGTTTGCGAATTACTACACTCCCAGAACTCTATCTTAAAACATTGTACACAAAGAACCTCCTCAAAACATATATTGAACTGATCAAGGAGCAGGGAGGCGCATTTAAATTGGATCACCCCTTCCAGCTCATCATTAAACTGTTAAAGTCCACTTTTCGCCTACAATACCCACACCATCTAAACTCTGCGTACCAGATTCTGCAAGTGAAACCCATATTCCATATCAGATTAGATAAAGAACACATCACCAGACCCAAACCAGACCATCACAGAAGATCCCATGGTGCCCCAAACCAGACAGTTGCATCCTCAGAGAGGAAATTCCAAATAACATAACAGGCAATTGGAAGCAACAGTACCGTGAGCATGTCTCCTTTTGCCATTTTTCTATCACTGATCGGACTGTTCAGAAGTTTCATTCCAAACTGTTGCCTCTCTTAAACATACATATGGAACATTTTACTTGGTTTGACCTTCTCTCTGAATAGACATGATAGGAAGGAGTGCTTAAAAGATTCCATGCAGAGACTGACCACTGATGTGGGTCCCATCCACCTAACCTGTTCATTCCTCAGACCATCAATCAAGAGTCATCAGTCTATGACTTCAACACAAAAAGCCTTACCTTTTCATGACTATCTCATATTCAAACCGAAAAAAATCTTTCACCAAAGATGCTTTTGTCAAGAATATTGTCAGTTTGCCAATATGGTCTTTATACTTACAATTTGAGGGAACTGACTTTTAGGTCAAGGGGCAGAATCATATATTGTCACATAAAACCTTTTATTGTGTTTTTTTTGGGGCATATGGAAAACCGGATGTAATAGGAAGTGAGGAGATTACCTGGCATCCTGGAAAACTGGAGGGCTAATTAAAGGGAGAGTTGCTCATATGCCTGTTTAGACTCATATATAAATTTATCAAAGTCAACAATATCAGGTGAGGGGATATAAGTGGTGGAGGCACAAAGAGCATGTGGTGTGGAACTAGCTCCAACACCAAACCCTGTCCTGCATCCTTCCCAGCTGCCAGCAGAGTTACTCAGTGCGCCGTGAAGGAAAGGTAATGTCCCTGACTATGCTGGACCATGAGTCAGTGGTATTAAAACATTGCCTTCCACATGACAGTAGAGTGCTGGAAAGGCCTTACGTGAAAAGAAATGTCTTTTCGGAACATACCACTGTGGTACAGCACATTCCCCAAATTCACGAAAGGGGGCAGAGTCTACCAGCTGAAAAGGCAGCAGTTAGAGTGCTAGCAATTTGGCCAAGCTAGCATTTAAACTCTGAGCATGTGGATGGCTGGGACAGTATTTATTTTTTTTTACGGTACAGCAACTGGGGTAAAGAAATTTCCCTGCTGACATCAACTTGTGGTGTACTGCTAGCAGATTGGTGCAAGTACTTGTGGCATCCATTGCTAAACCTTCATTCCTCTCAGTGCAGGCTTTTGAGAGGACTGGAGGTATAGTAGGGGTGGAGGTCACAGATGAGGATCAAAGAGAAGTCTGCCTTGTTTTATGATGTGGGTCTTTCAGATGCTGTTGCCAACGGACTGCATGGCAGGTTGTCATATGTCTTGTCAAGCTTGTAGTGCCCAAGTGGCTGATGTTCTTGAACCGCTTCAGACATAGATTGCAAACAGCAACGGTGCAATCTACTGCACAAATATTGAAAAAAGCCCACACCATTGAAGTTTTGAAGTCAGCAGCGCCCTGCACCTGTGGAGCTCTGTGGTGTGATGCAATAGGGTGGCTATATATATGGGCTGCATATATATATAAACTATACTGTATATATATATATATATATATATATATTCTTACACTGCCTGAACGGACTCTATATACTAGACACTGAATGAGCTGTATATAGTCTACACTAAATGCAGCGTATTATATATATATATATATATATATATACTATATACGGTAGAGATATATTCACGTCATCTAACGTGGCAACGACAAACGTTAGATACAGACTTCGCCAAGTTCTTGTAGTCGGTGAACCCGTGATGTTC
>BLSH010316260.1:1802693-1826213 GCA_018402905.1 Glandirana rugosa | reverse complement strand
CTTCTGTCTGCATGAGTTCCAGTGGACCCTCAGCTACCACCAGCGACCAAGCCCAGCCCTCGTGCCCCCCCCTGTGCTCCAGGACTCCCTGTCTCCACTACCAGGGGTTCTCGAACCAGGGCTGTAAGAGAGGTTGTCCCCTGCACAAGTCAGACTCGACCACCAGGTATGTGACAACCTGGCTAGATAATCTACATTTATAAAATGTATAAGTAAGCAGTCTTTATTGGGCTTTTCTTATAACCCACTCTTTCTTCCCCTTTTCTCCTTCCTTCCTTTTCCCTCTTTTCTACCCTCTCTTCTTCCCCTTCCCTGCCCCTTCACTTCCCGCCTCCTTTACCCTCCCCTCCCACCTCCTTTCCCCTCCCCTTTCCCCTCTGCCCCCCCCCTTCACCTCCTATCTTTCCACATTCCTTTACCCACCTTTCCTCCCCCTCTCCCCTCCTCTTGGCTTCATCCTTTCTTTTCCCTAGTTTCTTTTGATGTTCTTTTATCCTTCCCCCTTGTTTCCTTTCCCCTTTGCTCCCCTCTTCCATACCTCCCACCTCCCCCCCCTTCATGTTCTTGTGCTCATTCTCCTATCTTTTGTTCCCTTGTCTCTCATTAAACCATCTGTTACACATAGGCATATTATCTTTCTGGTATTCAGATTTGTGGTATTATCCATTGTCGGATGTGGGCAAGTCTTTGAAGGTTTGGAGAAATTCCCCACATGCCAACCAGGCTACTTATCACCGATTACTATGCAAAACTATTCAGGTGATTTTTTTATGTCTGTTTTCTCATTTTAATTTAATACACAACAACCATAGTTGGTCGTATTATGTAAATGAATTCACCCTTTTTCGTGAGTACTCGCAATGTATGGAATTCTCAAGGACATTATTTAACAAATTCGTTCATGACTCCATATTACATATTGAGATTTGCTGTTAAATACTCATTGTTTCATATGTGATTTTTCTTGTATACTGTTGCAGTATTTAACAGGATCTGAGGCCCTGATGAAGGGGGGCAGCCCACGAAACGTGTTGGCTTAAAAATCAGATCCCAACTATAGACTTCCTCCTCTGGACTCGTCCGAAAAAAAGACCCCCTATATTATTCCCAACCCTTTCCCACTCACTAGCCCTTTGGGATTCACTTCGAAAACATTCTGCACTGGTTTCCACTTTAACTCCCCTAGCGCACATTTTCCACAATCCAGACTTCCCTCCCGGCTTAGATATTAAAGCGTTTCAATGGTGGTTGGACAAGGGGCTGTACCGTATAGTACATTTCTTTACACCTTCAGGCCCAATTTCTTTGGGCTATTGAATAAGCAAACTGGATATCCCTGCATCTGAAAATTTCAGATTTCGACAAATCTCCCATTTTCTTAAGCATATCTGGAAAGAGAAACCTCTTCCTCCTAAAATTACAGCCTATGAAACATGGTGTGGCCAGGCCATGGAGCAGAGGGGAGGCATCTCAGTAGTTTATGCAGCCCTCACTCAGATAATGGATAAGACCCCATACATGAAGCAGTGGCAGGAGGATCTCCAGATCTCATGGGACCTAGAAACATGGCACGGTGCACTCTCTAACTCCTCCCGAGGCATCCTGAATACGGTCCTCATGGAGGCTAGCATTAAAGTCATTACCAGATGGTATCTCATTCCATCTAAACTATCCCGTATTTATCCCACGGCTAACCCACAATGTTTCAGAGGTTGCGCTTTGCTCGGCTCTATGCCACATATTTGGTAGGAATGCCCTAAGATTAGACCTTTTTGGAGAAGAATTTTCAATCTTATTGCAAAGCTCACCAAGTCGCAGGTCCCTAGATCCCCTAAGATCGCTCTTCTTAATGCCCACATCTCAAATCTGTCAAAGCCCAGCAGAAAACTGGTTCAATTTATTTTAATCGGTGCCAAACTTTCCATTGCTAAATCCTGGAAAAAATCAAGGGTGTCTTTTGCAGCAACAGTTTGGAAAATCTCTTGGATCATGTCACAGGAGAAGATGGCCAGTATCCTATCGGACACCACCAAACGGTTTGAGGGGATATGGGAGCCATGGGCCAGTTATATAGGGGTCTCCTTCGTCCCAGGACTCACCCCCCAGTCAAACAGGGATAACCCGATCTGATTCAAGGTGCTTCTTCTCTTTCCTGTTCTTTTCTTTCTTTCTTCTTTTTCCCCTTTTCATCTCTGTTTACTCCTTTCTTTTTCCATACTTCACATTATCTCTGATATCAGTCGCTGTTGGTTCCTTTTTTCTCTTTAAGTAATTTGATCCCATTAGGTGCCTGAGACCCCGCCTTGGGGGTCGCTAAGCATACATTCCCTATACTTTAGCTTTTATCAGAAATAGGAGGCAGGCTACAGTTCCAAGTGCTCCTTTTGAAACATCTCACCCTCTCCATGCACAGTGTGTTCCCGTTATGGGGTGCAGGGAAGATGGGGATGTCTCAACATTTCACTCAGGTTTATTAAGATACTTAATAAGATGCCTTGCTTCGCCTGTGAACAATACCTCCCTGATGGAATTAAAGTTGGGTATGTCAAATGTGATATCAATGATAATCTAATAATATTTTGATTGATCACTTTTTCTTTTATACTGTTGCAATGTATATTGCTTGTCTTGTATAAATTTCAATAAAATCATTGAAAGAAAAATCGGATCCCAAAGCCAGGACAATATCACCCTGGACAACTAGTTTGAGAATTTGTTTTTAAAGCAAACCTTTTAAAAAAAAAAAATAAAAAAAATAATTGTGTAACATTTTGAATAAAGAGGTTTATTTTTTTTTTAATAAATGATGGATCAGTGTTTATTAGACCCAAGGAGGTACAACTACAATCCCAAACCACTATGTATTTTTATAGGTTCTCATTGAAGTAAACCTGTGCTTTACTCATGAAAGCCAGGGTATTTGGGTAGATTTATTTTGAAGCTTGTTCCCCCAGCAGCCTGTACTCACCTACCTTTCACTCCCCTACTGTTCTGTTCAACTATGGCAAGCTAGGAATGACACCCCTGTTAATCTCTTCACACTGCCTTCTGGCAGCCTTTTAAGTGGGCTTGAATGTCAGAAGGCATCACGTATTCTCTATCACATAACTGCCATGATCGGCTCTTACATCAGTCACATGATCTGGAGCCCATCCTGTTGGCTTCCTGATCAGGAGCCATGACCAAGAACTGTCGGAGTCTACTTAGTCAGTGTGCTGGGAGTGTGCAGCGAGCACTCTTGCAGCACATAACTTCAGGCTTCCGTGGAAGCATATATGTGATGGGTGGGCATTACGGACCACTTTGCTGCATCTGCATATATGTTTTACGTGGTTGGCAGGAGGTTAAAGCTCTAGTCAAATCTCTACTCTGAGTTTACACAGGCTGACTGTCTCCCCACCTCCATGTACCAGCTCTAGATCAAGCACTAACATTATTAGATGAGAGGAGAGGTAATTAATTACGTCTCTTCATATCTGGAAGTAATGTGTCTTTCTATTGCTGCCTCTAGCTGAATAGCATGTGTATGCACGTAACAAGGGGTTACTTTCCCTTTTGGATTGTTTGACCCATTTGGTGGGAGCATATTCTTTAACGTACAGTTTATAGTGGGATAGAGAGTGGTTGATGAAGATGAGAAGTATTAGGATGTAGAGCATGTAGGTCAGGAAACACACCCCCATAGAGGAACCCTCATGGTAGAGCCGAAGGCCCTCATAGTACAGGAGCAATCATGGCGTAGTGTTGCTAAGAGCGCTGCAGCTCCCCCTCTTGACACCCGATATTAAGTTACAACAGCCATTCAGTGAATTACAATGTACACATGGGCTGTCACCCTAATACGAAAGATGATGTTACCATCTGCTGGAATACGCATTCATCATATTAATGGACTGAACGCTTTGGAACTGCTTGCAATTTGTGTAATAAAACGTGGCGATGATACTTATTCTGTAAAGAGTTAAAGAAATGTGAGACTTTGCATCCATTTAATGCTGTATGGAAGTAATAGCATGTAAAGTGGGTCTATATGTTATATGACTCCGGACCTGTAACCATGATACCAAGAGGCTTCTAAAGTGACAAGTACTAAATACTCCCATCTATGTCAACGGCCTGAGAAGTAGAACCCCAAAAATATTTATACTTGGCAGCCTGTAGGACAGGTGTGTTTTTTCTCCCACTCACCTCGAAAATCTGTAAACTTTTTGGGGGCCCCCTTTAGGTCGGGGAACTATCTTAATGACCCAGATTCTAAGTGACAATCCTACATGGGAAACTGGTGGACTGAGCTTCAAGCTCAGCTTCAGGGGACTTGTTATTTTGTCCTGCAGGGGTGAAGCTTGAGGCAATATTTTTATGTATAGCAACCCCTACTTGTAACCACTTTGCTCTTTACATAATTGCTCAGCAGCAAACATTCTTATTATAACTAGGTTTAGATCTGAGTCCTGCTCTTGGTCTCATTTTCTATGGTCTGTATTTTCATGCTCATTGAGTGTTTTGCAGAACATATCTTGCGCCAGTGTCATGTGGTTGCATAATATGTTACCAACATGGTTCTGTGAATTTATCTCAATTCAAAGGCTCCTTCACTTGCAATGGGAAGAAGGTCAGCCACATCATCTAACCTAATCATAAACAACAATTTCACAGTGCCCAGACAATCAATTTACACAGCTGAAGATTTTAATTGCATATATTGAGGTTTTCAATTTGTCCTTGTCTTTATTCAAGTGTTTTTTTTATGTAGGTTTTAACAAGATCCAAAAAAACCCCAACACACTTATGTAGCTGATGAAATTGAATTTGCGCCTCTAGTGGAATCACACTACTTTTTGTGATGTTTGTAGCATCTTTTACCCATGACAATACCCATGCAGAGATGGGATTTTCCCTTGAGAGAAGAGAATTAATGCTACCACATACATTTCTCAAAATGTTTGAAAGACTTCATGCAATGATTACTGAGAAAAGAATACATTTAGGATTCATGTTAGGAACTACTGAGAAAAAGATTAGGATAACTTAGGAACATCATTGTGTCTAATGGGATTAGAAGGAGTAGAAAGAGCTCATCCAAAAATCTGGTATAAAAGGAATATGTATACTGTTAGTTGGTAGTCTTCGAAAAAGCCACTAAGGCAAAATGCAATGGATTTGACATGCTGCTGGATATATGACAATTTTATTTCCAATGTCTTAAATAAAACTTCTGCTTGAGGCAGCCTTTTCTGTGCAATCTTCCCTTTATTGCTGAGTTGCATTTCATTGGGAGATTGCTAAGGTTCTCACAGATCAGAGAGAGTGTAACCATGTGTAAACACTACAAAAAAGATGGAGGTCCAGGGAATGCTGCAAATTCCAGGATAGAGGTTGAAATTATTCCTAAAGCATGTTATGAATTACCTGTGTGTAATCATACTGTTCCAGGGACAGTTTGTGTGACCATGTCTCTAATGTCAACACTGGCAAAGATACCAACATAGCCAGGCATTTTAGATGGCAACATCACTCTTACTTACGTTCACTTAGAGTCCAAGTTATTGAAAGAGTGGACCACCCCCATCAGAGGAAAAGAATGCTTCTCTCTCCTTTGTAAAAGAGAAGTTTATTGAATTTTTATACTTGACTCCTTTATTCCAAAATTAAATTATGAGTGGGGACATTACTTACTATTATGTATAAATTCTCTTTCTGTTTTCCTCTTCTTTCCTTTTCCCTTCACTTTTCCTTTCCTCCCCCTCTCCCCTTTTTGTAGACACCTGAACATGGTTCTGGGCTCCACCTTCTTGAGGAGTCCAGGTATGCAAGGGAGGAGCCAGAGAGGTACATGTGTGCACTGGAAAAGATAGAGACCCAAGTCTGAGAGCCAGAGCAGCAGGTGGCTGCTAGCTATGTAGACTAGTATTGGTGAGCAAATGGTCTGTAGGAGACAAGCGAGGGCCTCAAGTGAAAGACCACAGTGGCAATGTTGCATGTGTAACCAGGAGACTAAATCTATCATTATTTGGCGTTGATGGTGAAAAGTATGTGGAAAATCTATGTTGTATGGACTTTTAAAAAGTGGGGCAACAAGCTCTAACAATTTTTCATGAAATTGCTTCTTGCTTTGTTTTTCTCCCTCCTTGTAAAATCCTCTGTGAGCTCCTGAACCTCTACAAATGAAAACTCCTCCAAATCCCATAGTCCATAGTTCATAATCTTGTGAACAAGCGACAGACGGTGAATATGTTCCTACATATAATTGGGACTTTAAGTATACCACTGATAACCACCATAAACCATGCCAAATATAATTTATAATATATACTGTAAAAATTAATACTATTGAATAGAATTTCAGAGTATAACATTCAACATCATAAAAAATTAAGGTGGTATGTCACATTACAGCGATATGTATCCTTAAGACAAGGTCTATACAGTTTGCGGATGTCCGGCTTCCTCAGGACCCATAAGAAATTACACGTTCGAGAAGTTAAATCGCAATTATAAAAACACTTCTATAAAAAAAGAAGAGGAGCAAAAATGATAAACAATTATTAAATGGGCACAGACCATACAATCATATACATTGCCCACCCCCAATGTGTGACAACAGATGCGTTTTTCATCGTAGTAAGTAATAAAAAAGATCTTACCCTTAGAAAAATTAGGGCAAGATTATAATTAGGTGGTGCACATAGCAGGTTGTCGGTTTACTATGCCTGCCTGCCCATGGGAGGATTATCCCAGGGTTCTCAATATACATCAGGTACTGTATGCCTAAGGTGTCAAAAACATCAAATAAATATCCAATGTATATTTATAACTGACAACCTGCTATGTGCACCACCTAACTAATCTTGCCCTAGTTTTTCTAAGGGTAAGATCTTGTTCTTACTTACTATGATGAAAAATGCATCTGTTGACACACATTGGGGTTGGCCATGTATATGATTGTATAGTCTGTGCTCATTTAAGAATTGCTTATTATTGTTGTTTCTCTTCTATTTTGTAAAAGTGTTTTTATGATTGTGATTAAACTTCTTGAACGTGTAAATCCTTATGGGTCCTGAGGAAGTGGGACATCCACAAAACGTGTAGACCTTGTTTCACATAGTAACATTGGGAAACTGAATTTAGCTTGGAAATCTGGAAATGAATATTTACAAACAATATTATAACTGCCAATATTTTAATTGACACTGTGATGATCAAAATAATTATAGAAAACAATATAACATATGACAAACAGAAGCTGGAACATGTATAAATGGAAAATAAGATAACTCTCTTTGTCTCTCTGAAAAAAATACTGATTTCATATTTTGGGTGATTCTACCATTTGCATGCATGTGAAGCTGTGTCTCTGATATATAGCTGGCCGTATACTTTTTTTCTGAGATTTTGTTTTAGTACAATATACGAGTGACCTAGATGGGGAGGTTGAATTACTAAAAGCAAATATACTGTGCACTGCAAGTGCAGTTGCTCTAAAATGGAGAAGCTCTGAAATGAGAGGAATCTTTGCTGATTTCTATCATTCAATAATGCTAAAATGCTGTTTTTTATTTTCCTTGCATGTGATTGAGTATTCTTTGCTAAGTGAAGCTTTACTTCAATTACTAAGCTCTGAAGCATTTGCAGTGCACGGTATATTTGCCTTTAGTAAATCAACCCCATTGTGTTTCCCAGTTCACAGACAAGGCAGCTTGTCCTTTTTTTAGGACATTTTTATATCTCTAGTTTGCACATCGGAGTAATAATGTTATTGGGGATTTTTTATGTTTATTTTGACCTTTTTCCTGTTTTTTAATATTTAAGATCAATTAATGTATTCAGCATTTATAAAATGAACCCTATGACTAAATCAATATGTACGCAGATAAATTATAGCAGCGGCTGGGGTTTTTTCGTATTTTGGGGGGGGGGGGCGGTTGACTTGTGGCGCAACCTCCCCCCCTCTTCTGCTCAGTCGGGTCACCCCCCCCAAGGGTCTCACAGTTGATCGGTCATACAGCCCCGCACTTACCCGATTGACAGTTGCGGGCGGGCAGCGCTCCTACGGGCGATGGGTAGCGGGCGGCCATCTCCTCCTCCTCTGCATAACGGTGCGATGGGTAGCTGTGTGTCTTCTCCCTCCTCCTCCCAGGCATCCAATAGGATCGCCTGTCCTTTCAGCCAATCGGGTGATGAGTATCAGGACCCACTTCCTGATTAGCCGGGATGAGGATCAGTGTGAAAATAGCGAATATTCATTCACTATTGTCACACAACTAGGTGGGCTCAGAGCGCTGTGCTCTGTGTCCCGAATCCAACCCTTTTTTGAAGCCTATTAGAACCTGTGGCTCTAATTAAGTGCTTAAAAATAACCCCACCCCCCCATTGGAATCCATGCGTCCGGCTTGGGGGCCGGACGCATGGATAGGGGGGAGGCGCCTGTTTACCCCTAATGGATGGGCTGCCACTGGTGCTGACATGTTATAAAATCTCTATAAGGATTACAGGACACTTCTAAAGTGTTACAGGTCAGGAGTAAAACAATCTGACTATTCTCTGAGATCCTCTAAGTTGTTGCATTAATTGCAAAATGTGAATCCATTTAAGGCCAAACTTAGAAAAAAAACAATGCCCTACGTTTTGGAACAGAGAACATAGATTTCCTTAGGCTCAATTAGAGGAAATACACTACATTATATCATACAATACTGCACATATTGTTTAGTTATCATTAATATCTGAAACTGAACCATTCAGTTACTAACCCCTCCTTGTGTAAACCAGAATCCAGGTGCAGCATCAAATGTTTGGATTCAGCTAAGGCTGGTTTTTGACTCATATTAACCTTACGTCATAGTGTTATCAAAGAGTTAGCATGGTGTGAACTATCTTTAAGATGTTCATAGATATAGATTAGAATGTAAATATTATAGCTTACTGTACATTTTGTGTGCTTTAAAAGAGAGATGCATATATACAGTAGAATATGTGTAGCATCTACTGTTGTGGAGGTTTAGGGTTTGTACCAAAATATAAAGCTTCATGAATCATTCAAGAACAGTACTGGATGTTTGATAATGTTTATAAGCTCATACTGCATATCTTTGAAAAACAAAATTTGGCTCATTTTGTTTGCAATATTTGAAGAATGCAAAGCCCAACTTTGTGCTTGAAAAAATATCCTTGTAGTGGGTTCTCTCATATTGCAGGGGTTAAATGCTCAAATACTCTACAGGGTACGTACGTATTACTTACTGTTCCCCTCTGACTCTCCTCTTCTCCTTAAAGCTCTGAGTTGCGTGTGGTCCCTTGGCATCATCACATATAATGTTAGTCTTACATTGAATCTGGAGGTAATAAGTTGCAACTTTGTCTAGAAGTGCCTTAGAGAGTTGGTAAAAGAGCAGGAGGCTGTGGATAGAGCTATGACTGGGAGTTTGAACCTGTCAGTGCTGGAGAAGGCCACACTAGGGGGTAAGTATGCCATAATTTTCAAGTATGCTTATGTAATATGGCAATTGTTCTAGGAATCCACATCAGATTTAGTTTTTCTTTAATTCTTGCCAAAACAAAAAGATTAATTTGTGTATAATATCCCAATACATCTTAAAATCTTTTTTTTTTTAATCAAAAAAGTTTTTATTGCTAAATGCAGAATAGCAAACATGTCACATCACAGTACAGTCTAATGTGCCTTGTTTAGTCGTATATATAGTTGAGCGGACACCTGGATGTTCGGGTTCGGCGGGTTCGACCGAACTTCGCGAAAAAGTTCGGGTTCGGTACCGAACTTGACCCAAACTTGACCCCGAACCCCATTGAAGTCAATGGGGACCCAAACTTTTCGGCACAAAAATGGCTGTAAAAAAATCCCTATAGGACTAGGAGATGATTTTAGAACAATAATCTGTCCCTTACAGCACCAGCAGGAACTTCTCCCTATAGAACTAGGAGATGATTAGAGAACAATAATCTGTCCCTTACAGGAGCAGCAGGAACCTCTCCCTATATCAGTAGGAGATGATTTTAGAACAATAATCTGTCCCTCACTGGAGCAGCAGGAACCTCTCCCTATAGAACTAAGAGATGATTTTAGAACAATAATCTGTCCCTCAAAGCAGTAGACTCTACCTAGTCCAGTATCAGATTGTTCTGTAATGCAGGATGAGATGTTATTAGATCTGCAATCTGTCCCTCAAAGCAGTAGTAATCTCTACCTAGTCCAGAATCAGATCGTTCTGTAATGCAGGATGAGATGTTATTAGATCTGCAATCTGTCCCTCACAGCGCCGGCAGCATCCTCTCCCTACACTAGCCTGAGAATATGTAACATGCAGCACTACGTGACTCCAGCTTATACAGAGGCTGGGTCACATGATGCACTGGCCAATCACAGCCATGCCATTAATAGGCATGGCTGTGATGGCTTCTAAGGGCAAACCAGTGAAACGCTTGTTGATTGGCTGCCCTGCAGCTATTCAACAGGTGGGATAAAATACCCGAACCCGGACTTTTTTTCCAATGTCTGGGTTTGGGCCCGGGTCACGGACAATCCAAAGTTCGGTACGGACCCGAACTTTACAGTTCGGGTTCGCTCAACTCTAGTCGTATACATTACAATTATATACATTTCCTAGCAAGAAACAAGTGAAAGGAGGTCACCGAGGCACTGAGCCATCGATATACTCCTTCAGTCCAAAGCAGCTACATTTAAAGCGAATGTACAGGAAATACACCACACCTTTCAATTGTAAAAAAAAACACTTGAATAACCTCCATTTAATCAATGGCCCTGTGAACCTTCAACCTAGAAAACATTGCAAAAGTCTCATCTTAATCAGCTCATTATGACTCAGTCCCGGAGTATCAAGCCATGGGGCCCACAGTTTTTTGCCAGGCCTCCCCTGTGCTGGTAAATATACCGTTCAAAGAGGAGGGTATTTTCGATGTGTTGTGTCCAAGATTTGACAGACGGTCAGGTGTCCGGATTTCCACCCCATGAGGATAGTTTTTCTAGCTTGAAATAAGGCCAGAGAGAAAGCAACCCACATCATCTCCTCCGGGATCACCCCCTCCAGGGCACCTAGTATGCAACAGATAGGATCCAGAGGAACATCCGTCTGAAAAACACTATCCAATATCTATGGAGCTTACGGCATCGCTAGAGGAGATGAATGAGGTCACCAGGCAGATCTTACGTTTACCACACAGCGGGTCCGATAGTATAACCATTTTGTGAAGTTTTACAGAGTATAATGAGCCCTGAGTAAAATATATAGTTTGGATACTTTTTGTGAGACATTTAGGGAGCAAGTAATGACAGACTGGAGGGTTTCCTATCACTGGTCACCTGATGCGCTAATGCCTTTATGGGATGATCACCCAGAAATTCCTTTAAAAGCATATGATAACATTGTGAAATAAACCCTTTAGGAGATTGTGCCCATTCTACAGCCCCTCCCTGTGCTCTGACAGCATGCTGTAGTTGCAGATAATAAAATGTCATGTTGGAGGGCCATGCGAACCTACTCTGCAATACAGAGAATGAAAGTAGTTTCCCATTGTGGAAATATCCGAGAGGTAAGTTACCCCTTGAGGCCGCCACCTTGGCCCCTGTTGGAGTTTAGCCAGTTCATCATATGTTTTACTGCCCTAGATCGGACTATACATAGTAAACCCCTTTACATGCTGCAACTGTTTAGACTTGTTCCACACCTTTTGAAGCAGCACATAGGTGGGCATTTGTTTATTAGGTTTTTGGAACAACTGAGCCACCAGACCCTCCGGGATAGACTCTGCCCCAGTGCCTATAAGCAGGAGCCTAGCTGTTAGGATTTGCAAGCATTCAGCAAAGGGAAACAGATCAATGGGCTGCACCTAAAAGAATCAGGACTATGCAGATCAGTGAAAATATATATTTTATTATGAAAATGACACACTTGCAAAACACCCAACACCAGTAACAAAAACAAGCAAGTGAAAGAAGGTAAAAACACGGCAACCCAAAAACAAACACCTATCTAACTAACTAAATACAAATGTAAAAACACACAAAGGCAAAACAGGCAGATATCAAATGAGGAGAACAGGGAGGAAAATACCAAGGGCTGAATGGTGAAGGAGGGAGCAGGAAGCAGGTTCCAGGGGGACAGAACTCCAGGTGGGAACACAGATCAGGTCAGGTCTGGAACGTGGATCAGGACAGGTCCGGAATATAGAACAGTACAGGTCAGGCTCGGGCAGGGTATGGCTTGCAGAGAAAACGCTGAAGAACTGGGACTGGGTGTAAGGCGGGCTTATATAGTCCCAGCAGCCCCATCAGGTGTAGCTTAATGACATGTGTACTCCATCTGCTGGGAGACACCCACTGGTGGCCACCAGAACTACACCCCTTGATACTTCATACAGCAGTGCCACCAGCAGGTGACTCGAGTAAGTACACAGATCCTAACACTAGCCAATGGTCCAACAGGATCGGAGGTCATAGCGCCAAACAAGTGTTGCAATGGTGTGGCCAGATAATATAACCAGCGCTTGGTGAGCGCAAGGCCGCCCCCATCTTTAGGATACTGCAGCTGTTCCAGTTTAACCCTAGGGTGTTGAGTTTTCCACAACAGCAATCTGAAAAGAGAGTTCACTACTCAAAATACCTTCAATGGGATGGCCACTGGTGTGTTATGAAGCATGTAAAGGAATTGAGGCATAAGAATCAATTTGATGAGGTTGGTTTTTCCTGCTAGGGACATTTTGAGTTTGTTGCAAACATTTATCTTATCCCTGAATCGGGTAAGCAGTGAGTACACATTTAGGCTACAGTAAGCGTGGGAGATATTTACATGCCCAGGTACTTAAAGAAGAGAACTATTGGGATAGGGCAAGGGAGCGAGGCTGATTTTCCAGGTGTGTCGTCCAGCAACATCAGAGTGGATTTGGTCCAATTTATAGTTAGGACTGAATAACGGCCAAAATCTGAAATAATGGACATGACCTTATGTAAGGAAGTAATTGCGTCTGTCACGTACCTGATGGTTGAGTCTGACTTATGCGGGGGCAACTTCCCTTGCGGCCCTGGTTCAAGAGCCCCTGGTAGTGGAGACAGGGAACTCTGGAGCACAGGGGGGCACGAGGGCTGGACTAGGTCACAGATGACAGGTGATGGTCCACTGAAGCTCGTGCAGGTGGATGGTCGGTGATGCAGGCCGGGTCGGTAACGGGCTGGCAGTGCGGTACAGGTGGTTCGGGCAAGCGGGTAGTCGGGTACAGGCAGGATCGGTAACGTGCGGGCAATAGAAGGTTCAGAGGATCAGGCAGAGGCGTAGTCAGAGGCAGGCAGAAGGTCGGGGCAGGTAGCAGGCAGACGGGTCAAACAGGAAGCCGGGGTCACAGGTGCAGGAAGTCTTTCAGAATAAAGCCGGGGTCACAGGAGCCAAACGCTGTAGAGCGGACAGCACCGGCCAGCAGGCTCTGCTGGCTTAAATAGAGCCGCCAAGCGTCGTTTCCGGCGCGTGCGCGCGCACAGGCGCTTGCGAACGCGCACAGGCGCGCGCACCACCGCGGAAACACAAAAAACTTCTTTACTAACAGCGTCCCCCAAGAAAAGTTGCATATTTCCTGCTTAAAGCATGATGTTCTCATACAACTAACCATATATAAATCGGGTCATATGCGGACAGCTATGCACCCGAGCAGCAAGGGGTTCAATGGCAAGAGCAAAGAGCAGGGGGAACAGAGGACACCCCTGCCTAGTCCCCCTGCCCAGTGAAAAAACAGGAGACATTCTATCAGATACCCATATGGTTGCCTGTGGTGCACTGTATAATAAACATGTCCAGACAATGAAGAGGGTGCCCAAACCAAATTTCGATAACACTGCCCAGAGGTACCTCCAGCAGCCACTATCAAACGCCTTATTTGCATCAAGAGATAAAAGGGTCCTATGTCCAATATTATCAGTTGGGACCTGCATATTTAGAGCCTTCTAAGGTTAGTGGTGGTAGACTTACCTGGCATGAAGCCTGCCTGGTCTGGATGGACAATGGAAAGAATAATTTTGTTCACCCTTAAGGCCAATACTTTTGCAAGAATTTTAACATCACTTTGTAGTAAAGAGATGGGTCTGTATGAGCCCAGGTCAGTTGGATCCTTTCCTGGCTTGAGCAACCAGATTATGTTTGCCCTAGTCATAGACTTGGGTAGTTGTCCTATTTTCAAAGAGGCATTACAAACTTCTAATAGCCTAGGTAGAATAACTTCTCCATACTGGGTGTACACCTCCATGGGGATACCATCAACCCCAGATGCCTTACAGGTGGGGAAAGAACCAGCTGCCTCCCGCAACTCGTCCAATGTGAGTGAAGAATCAAATTCTAGGCAAGCCATTTTAGTAAAGAAACGTTTCCATTCTACGGCAGATGATCTCAACCATTCCAGAGAATCCTGGGCTGATATCCATGCTTCTCTCACAGACTCAGAGGGATCTGTAATATAAGAGAGCTCCAACTGTCGCACCTGATTTTCCACCTGGTCAAAGAGGGCCGAGGAGTTGTGTTTTATGGCCTCAATTTCGGCAATAAAGGTGCCTCTAAGGCATGCCTTAAAGGCATACCATTTTACCAAGGTGTTAACGTATTGGTAATGTGTATCAAAGAAACTTTCAATTTGACGTACCACACGCTCATGGGAAGAAAAAAGGTTCAGCCAGAAGGCATTGAGCTTCCACAAGGCTCTCGGCAGGAAGGTAGAGGGATGGGTGACTAGTTGTGAAGCTAGGGAGGAATGGTCAGGCACCCCTCTGGGATAATATTCTACTAGAAATATATTTAAGGACTTAACACAAGCCCACACAGAGGTCTATGCAGGATAGAGGACCATGGGTTTTGGAGAAACAGGAAAATTGTTTAATTTCGGGGTTCCTCAAGTGCCACACATCTGTCTAATCCACTCTCCGCCAAGAGACGGCTAAGAATGGTGTCCCTTCTGCCAGAGTGAGGCCGGACCGGAGGGTGTCTATCCAATCGGGGGTCTAAGTAGCAGTTGAAGTCTCCCAAAATTAGGGTGGGATCCTCAGGCTTATCAATCAGGTACCACAAAAGAAGTTACAAAATCTCTCTAGAGAATGGAGGAGGGATATACACAAAAGCAATGATAAGAGCCAAAGTAAATAGTTTACAATACAAAAATAGTAGTGAGTAGAGTGATACGCTTTACCAACCCATGAGTATTGCAGACAGTTCACCGTGTCCGTGGTGAGGTGGGTCTCTTGCAGGCCTATGATAGCCGGGTGAAATTTCCATAGACAGGAGGAAATTATAGTACCCTTTAGTGGATCATGCACACCTCTAATGTTCCATGAGACTATTGAGGTGGTAGACATAGTGTACATTTAAAGTAATCATTGGACAACGTACAACATCAGGTTCCTGAGGAGCAGGCTCTCATTAGCTAGAGATTGACTGAGGGTCTGCATTGTGCAGCTGAAGATGAAGGACCGAGATGGTGATGAAGAGAACTGAATGAGATATCGGAACAAACTTTTCATAACATGGCGCAACTGCGCAGTAAGAGCATTCATGGATAGTAATGCAACAATGGGGAGTCGGGGGGTCACAATCCCTAATAACATAGTGAGAGCAACCACCATTCTCACCCCAAACAGCCAGCTTTGAGTGAATGTTCCTGTGGCAACTGGGCACAAAAGAGATTGCCACAGGAGCCGTGACAGGCTATATCGCAGTGGGTGCTTGATTGCAAGTCTTACACGCTTGTACAGTATGTTGAATGATGTACCAAACAGTATGGCGGAAACTATATCCATTGCTGAGTTGAGCTAATTATAATATGTCCCCTTTCAGGAGTAGATAACTCAAGGGTAAACAAAAGGCACCGTTATTGTTGCTCCTGTCATTTGCTCGACGATGTCTGTTCATTGTGGTCCAACCAGGCAGTGACATCTGAGGCCATTTCAAAAATGGCGGACTGACCTCTGGCTGTGACTTGTAGCCTGATAGGGTAAAGCATGGCATAAGGCAATTGGAGTTGTTGCAGCCACTGCTTCATGTCTGCAAACTTTGATCTCTTGCGTTGCACTTCCATTGAGAAGTCAGGATAGAATGAAACTTTGGTTCCATTAAAGTGAACAGAGCCCTCCTCCCGTGCAAGTCTGAAGATAATTTTGCAACCTTTATAGTTCAAGATTCTGGCTAGCATGGATCTAGACCGGTTGCCAGGCTGGAAGGGTATAGGTGGTGTCCAGTGAGCACGTTCCACCTCAAACAGCGGAGTGAAGGTCTCCTTACCGAATATGTCTTGCAGCCACTGCTCTATGAACACGGTGGGATTACAACCCTCAATGTTCTTAGGGAGTCCCCCAATACACATGTTGTTATGCCTTAGGCAATTTTCAATGTCATCTGTTTTGTTATTAACCTGTATGACTTGTTGAACCGTCATCTTGGTGTCCCCGATAAGAGGTGGTAGTTGATCCCCCAGATCACTGATCCTACCCTCCACAGCCATGGTTTTCTCCCACATCTTTTGGAAGTCTTGTCTAAGAAGGGAGACTGTCTCTGTGAGCCCCCCGAACCGCTCCTTAAGGTCATCCACCAAGGCGGTACACTTGTGGAACACCTGTAGTATGTCAGTAAGCGCAGGCTGCGGTGTGTCATCGGGGGAGATCAAAAATGTCAGAGGTAAGGACTGGTGAACCCTCCAGGATCAACGTGTCATTCAGCACTGGTATGCCCTCCTGTTCCAAGAAAGGAAAGCTGGCCCCTAAAAGTCATACATCCATGGCATCCTACTGCAATGATTGGAGTGGCAACCTTAGCCTGGACTCCAACCAGGCCACACCCCCAACACATTTCACTCCGCCCCCCGGAACTTCCCTATGACTAAGCTCTGGGGACGGAGTCAAATGTGTTGGGGGGGTGGCCTGGTCAGAGTCCAGGCTGAGGTTGCCACTCCAATCATTGCAGTAGGACACCACGGATGTGTGACTTTTAGGGGCTAGCCTTCCTTTCTTGAACCTTCGCAGGAGCCAGGATGGGCTCCATCCCCTGTGAGCACTCCAGCAGCAGCTGCGGATGCACCGTCTACATACCCCCTCCCTATCGAGCCTGAGCAGCACACACACTTTCCTATGCCCTCCTGTCCCCCCAGCTCCTGTTCAGAGGCTTGTAAGGTGGTATGAGAGGAGCTGCTAGCGCCAGTTATCTTCTGGGTGTAATAAAACATGTCTCTTGGCTGCTCCTTCCCTGTGAATTATTAGTTTTGTGAGCTTAATCCCTCTTTCACTGTCTTCAAGCGCCTCGTGGTGCATGCTGTGGTTGTGGAGAGCGGGTGCCATCTTGGGCCTTCAGAGCCGCTGCAGCTTCTTTCTCACTTTTGCGGGACATCCTGAGCTCCGGGAGGTGCCGAGTAAGGTCCAGGTGCGGCCTGGGAGTATCAGCGGGCGATTGGTGTCGTTTTTGGGCTGTGCCCCCCCCCCCCAGATTTTACTTGTGCCCCCAGATCTCTGAGAGTGCATTCACTAATCCATGAATCAGTCTGATGCAGACAATTGATGTAAGGGGGCACTCTGATGGAGGAAGAGCATGTAAGGGGGAACTCTGATGGGGACACCTAATGTAAGGGGGCACTCTAATAGGGACACCTGTTGTAAGGGGGCACTCCAATGGTGACACCTGATGTAAGGGGACATTCTGATGGGGATAATTGATCATATGTAAGGGGTCACTCTTATGAGGACAATTGATGCAAGGAGGGTCTCTATTAGGGACACTGATGTAAGGGAGCACTTTGACTGGGACACCTGATATAAGGGGGCACTCTAATAGGGACACCTGTTGTAAGGGGGCACTCCGATGGTGACACCCGATGTAAGGGGACATTCTGATTGGGATAATTGATCATATGTAAGGGGTCACTCTTATGAGGACAATTGATGCAAGGAGGGGCTCTATTAGGGACACTGATGTAAGGGAGTGCTTTGATGGGGACACCTAATGTATGGGGGCACTCTGATGGGGACACTGATGTAATGGTGCACTCTGATGGTGACACCTGATGTATGGGTGCACTCTGATGGGAACACTGATGTAATGGTGCACTCTGATGGTGACACCTGATGTATGGGTGCACTCTGATGGGAACACTGATGTAAGCAAGCACTCTGATGGGGACACTTGATGTAAGGGTGCATGCTGATGGTGACACCTGATGTACGGGGCACTCTGATGGGGACACTTAATATAAGGGGGCACTCTGATGTAATGGGGGACTCAGATTAGTAGTCATGATGTAAAGAAGGACTCTGGGGACCCCTGATGTAAAAGGGGACTCTGATAGGACATCTGATATAAGGGGGCACAGGTGTTTTTTTAATCACCCTATTCTAATGACAGCCTAATACATAGTATTTCCCAGGCCATTGTGGGACAGACTGTCAGTGACTCACACACACACAGTGTTGACAATATGCGACCTTGACTTTTTTGCTGCACCCCTAGATCAAATAGGCTAGATCTGCCCCTGGTTGTTACCCTAGAAGGGTAACGCTGAGCCTGGCTAGCATTTTTATTCCTACCCAGAACTGCCTCTCCATTCAGAATTCTGATTCACAAAGGCTTTCATACATGATGGGAGTAAACAGATATGTCCGTCACTCACAATGCCTCTAGCACCATGAGGTAAAATGGGCCATCAAAGATGTAGTTAGGAGGCAGCCTTGCAGGATAGATGACATTCCTATTGTGGCTATGATATAATGAAAGTGCATCATAGAAATACATAATATGGAGTATATTTTGAGTTCCACAGACCAGGACAATTGGATAGACATACACTGATGAAGAAAATCAGAAAGGCACAATCACTGCTCACCACTAAGCAATCCAAGCCTGCGTATGTAATAAGTAAATATGGCTACCATTATGTGTAAACATATAATGTATAATCCAACTATAGCATATAATGGAAATCTTTGTAATGCATCTCTAAAAATGCTTCTGCTTTCAAAGGTGAATGCCTCTAAATGAGACAGTGTTCATCAAAGCAAACAAGAAAGAATGAACTGTACATTCATTCTCAATGCTCCTTTGAGTTCCAAAGACAGTATTGAAGAACTTTACCATCATGTACCTCAGACCACTGACTATTTTTAAAAAGTCAATAACATTTCAGTACATAACACATAATTATATACACAGCAAAAGAGATTGGTTTGGTTTATGTACTGTATCTTAAAAAACGATGTGTGGTGGTAATTATACACTAAAATTCAGCTTTTACATGGTAGATATTTCAGTTTTTTATGATGGGTAGAAAGCAACAAAAACATTTGAAGCCAACCAGGATTCAGTCTATCTTGTGAAAATCCATTCATCTTTGGTGGTTCGCGCCAAAATGTTATTTATAATTTATTATACGTTTTTGATGTTCTCCTGTCTTCCTCTGCCCTCCTACCTCTTTGCTCAGTTAATCAGGTAAGGGTTGCATCCTCAAAATTAAACCACATATAAAAGTAATGCAGAGCATGGTGATCAACATTATTTCTGAGTTGGCTTGAAGCTAGACATATCGCTAAATGCTAATCTAATCCAAATCATTCGTTCGCATAGCAGAAATTTGGGTGTTGAACCTCCTACCTTTATTTTTGAGCAGCATGAATATAAGAACATAGCATTTATTTTCAGAATTGTTACTTACTTTCTATATTTTAAATTAGGGGTTGTATTAAATTCAGCCTGTAATCAAATTATATAGGGAAAGTAACATTTCATTATACAAAGGCACGTAAACTTTCTGCTTCTACCTCCATGCATGGCTGCAAACTGCCGAGAACTCTATGCAGAAATCAACTTTCTGAAGCTCATTTTCCTAGAACCAGGAAATCCACAACCTGCCACATCTCTTCCTTCAATATGACAGTGCACAGACCTAGCGATGCATTGTGCAAGGTGCGTGGAAATGTGCATGTATGCACTATATTAAATGGTTTCAGCAATGATTAGATCCTAGAAACAAAGAAAAGTGATACCAGAAAAAGAGTAGTCCATCAAGTCTGCCCATTTTTTTTTGTTTTGTTTTTTTTTATGGTTTTTTTTTTTGTGTTTTTGTCTTTTTATATATTTTTTTTTTCTTTAACTTTGTTGTCTGACTATAGATTTATGTTTATCCCAACCATGTTTCAAGCCATTAACTGTTGACTGTCTCACTACCTCTGCTGGTAGTTTATTCCAAGCATCAACTACCCTTTCAGTAAAATAATACTTTCTAAGATTAGTTTTGAACATGTCTCTGTGTTCTTGATTTTGGTTTCAGATTGAAAAACTGCCTTGCTGAATCTTATTCACCCCCTTGCCGTGATACTAAACCCTTACGCTTTTTTACCTATATCTGTTACTAAATAATAGCATTACATGAGAAGTCTAACCTTTTATGTCATTTTTGCTTGTAATTTTTTTTATTCAGGTTCCGTTTTTCCCCATTTCCGGTTGTCCTGTTTGCTGGGTGACCCGTGTATTGCCGATCTCATTGTGTCAAAACACATGGGAGGCAGAGCTACATATCCTCCATGCCCAGGGACACAGTGAGTGCGGGCGCAGCCAGCATTCCTACACGGGGCTGTAGTCACATAAGTGTGAGCGCACACGCACGGCTAACACTATGAGATTGGCAATACACAGGTCACCCAGCAAACAGGACAGCCGGAAATGGGAAAAATGGAGCCAGAATAAAACAACTTAGAAATGTAAATGACACAAAAGGTTAGACTTCTCATGTAATGCTATTATTTAGTAACAGATATAGACGAAAAAAACGTGAGGGTTTAGTATCACTTTAAGTTCCTGAAGTCGCTCTTGATATGTTTTATCCCCCAGACCTTTCACCATTTTCGTAACAAGTCTCTGGACTCGTTCTATCTTATCAATATATTTTTGTGAGGTCTCTAGAACTGGACACAGTATTCTAAGGCTCCTTTCACATGGGCTTGTCCATTTGATGGACTCAACTTGCATGTGGATGACAGCTCTGTCTCGGCTCACTCTGAGTCCCGCTACCCTCTATGGGGAGACCGGATGAAAAAGGTTTAATAGAAAATAGGGCCATCATCCATCGGGATTTGGCGGACAGGATCAGATTGGATAGCAGCGGGTGTCAGTGAACATGTCACCATTGACACCCGCTGCCCCATAGGGGTGAATGGAGCGTCCGATCAGGTTCGCCTGAAAAACTGACAGACGGACCTGGTCGGAAAGCCCGTGTGAAAGAGGCCTAAATGAGGTCTCACTAAAGATCTATATAGGGCAGGGGTGTCAAACTTGATTTCATCGTGGGTCGTATCAGCATTATGGTTGCCCTGAAAGGGCCGGTCCTATATGTAAGACTAGATGTCCAGAGCACCAAGCCCCTTACATCAGATGCCAAGAGCTCCCCCCCCCCACCATCAGAAGTCAAGGGCCCCCCACCCTTCCTTGCATCACAGTAGGGGCAGAGCTGAGAAGCAGAAAGTGCAGGGTCTAGAGGAGGATCAGAGGAGAGCTGGAGTCTTCTGAATGCTGAGACCAGGGGATGTGAAGATGAGGGGGTGCTGCAGCTGCACAGTGAGGAGCAGGATCTGGAGGAGTTCTGTCCTCCACTCTGCGGCTGACTGCTGAGGCGGGGTGGTGGAGATGAGGGAAGTGCTGCAGCTGCAAAAAAGGTGTGAGGGCCACATGAAATGACCCAGAGGGCCGGATTTGGCCCCCGAGCCTTGTGTTTGACACCTGTGATATAGGGGAATCAGAACCTCCTTCATCCTGCTGGGGATCCCTCTAGTGATGCATCCCAGAATTCTATTTATGTTTCGCACTGCCTGGTGGCACTATTTGCTCATTTTGCAATCATTTGAAATAAGTACCCCCAAATCTTTTTCTTCTGTAGTGCTGGCTAACACTATACCCCCTACTTTGTACTCTCTCAGGGGATTATTTTTCATTTAGAAATATTGAACCACAGTCTCCACTGCTTTGATCAATCTCCCAGCAATGCCAATCATGTATATAGACACCTCCAGGGATATAAACCCTATTACACACCTTTGTGTAATCAGCAAAAAGACATACCTTGCCCAACAAACTTTTAGTTATATCACTTACATATAGAATAAATAGAACAAGAGCTAGTAGAGAGCCTTGTAGTACCCCATTAGTGACTGGTCTCTGTTCTGAATGAACCTCATTTACAACCACAATGTGGGATCTATCCTTTAGCCAACTGCATATCCACTGAACCACCCAAGGGTTAAGTCCTAGCTTGTACAACTTTTGTATTAGATCATTATGTGGAACTGTATCAAAAGCCTTGCTGAAATCAAGATATGCTATGTCCACAGCATCACCTTGGTCCAAAACGTTGGTAATATAGTAAAGAAATTGAGATTAGTCTGACATGATCTGCCCTCAGTAAAGCCATGCTGCTTTGGGTCCAGCAAGTTGTGTATTTTTAGGTGATCAATGATCCTTCTTTTCAGGATTGATTCCATTAACTTAACTACATTGCGAGGAAGCAACTTAATGCTATGTAATTATGGGAAAGCACCTTATAGTGTTGCTGTATCCTTTTTGCTTAGTATGACCTGAGTGCCAGCTTCCTTTAACAGGTTCTGGACCACCTCACGTACATTTACTGCTGCAGAGTAGAGTTGAGCGAACCCGACCTGTAAAGTTCGGGTTCGTACCGAACTTTGCGGTGTTCGGGACCCGAACCCGAACTTTTGAAAAAAATTTTGGGTTCGGGTTCTGGTATTTTTTTCCCGCTTGTTGAATAGCTGCAGGTCAGCCAATCAACAAGCGTTTCACTGGTTTGCCCTTAGAAGCCATCACAGCCATGCCTACTAATGGCATGGCTGTGATTGGCCAGTGCATCATGTGACCCAGCCTCTGTATGAGCTGGAGTCACGTGGTGCTGCATGTCATATGCTTTCAAGCTAGTGTAGGGAGAGGATGCTGCTGGTGCTGTGAGGGACAGATTGCAGATCTAATAACATCTCATCCTGCATTACAGAACGATCTAATTGGGGACTAGGTAGAGATTACTACTACTACTGCTTTTAGGGACAGATTGCAGATCTAATAACATCTCATCCTGCATTACAGAACAATCTGACTGGACTAGTTAGAGTCTACTGCTTAGAGGGACAGATTATTGTTCTAAAATCATCTCCTAGTTCTATAGGGTCAGGTTCCTACTGTTGCTGTAAGGGACATATTATTGTTCTAAAATCATCTCCTAGTTCTATAGGGTCAGGTTCCTGCTGTTGCTTTAAGGGAAAGATTATTGTTCTAACATCATCTCTTAGTTCTATAGGGTCAGGTTCCTGCTGTTGCTGTAAGGGACAGATTATTGTTCTAAAATCATCTCCTACTGCTATAGGGTTAGGTTCCTGCTGTTGCTGTAAGGGACAGATTATTGATCCTCTACTACAATCTTGTTATTAGACAGGGAATGTCGTTGTCGTCCTTGGACTGGGATATCGTCATCCTCTACTAAAATCTT
>BLSH010316260.1:1777902-1787933 GCA_018402905.1 Glandirana rugosa | reverse complement strand
AGGGAACCATGAATGCCAACATGTACTGTGACATACTGAAGCAGAGCATGATCCCCTCCCTTCGAAGACTGGGCTGCAGGGCAGTATTCTAACATGATAATGACCTCAATACACTTCCAAGACGACCACTGCCTTGCGAAAGAAGCTGAGGGTAAAGTTGATGGACTGGCCAAGCATGTCTCCAGATCTAAAACCTATGGAGCATCTGTGGGGCATCCTCAAACGGAAGGTGGAGGAGCGCAAGGTTTCTAACATCCACCAGCTCCGTGATGTCATCATGGAGGAGTGGAAGTGGACTCCAGTGGCAACCTGTGAAGCTCTGGTGAACTCCATGCCCAAGAGGGTTAAGGCAGTGCTGGAAAATAATGGTGGCCACACAAAATATTGTCACTTTGGGCCCAATTTGGACATTTTCACTTAGGGGTGTACTCACTTTTGATGACAGGGTTTAGACATTAATGGCTGTGTGTTGAGTTATTTTGAAGGGCAGCAAATTTACACTGTTATACAAGCTGTACACTCACTACTTTACATTGTAGCAAAGTGTAATTTCTTCAATGTTGTCACATGAAAAGATATAATAAATTATTTACAAAAATCTGAGGGGTGTACTCACTTTTGTGAGATACTGTAAAATAATGACAGGTTATATATAGCATCCAATATCAGCCAATCAGGAATGATCTTTTTTTCCTATTCTACTTTAATTAAAACAGAAATTGCATTGGTTACTGCATTTCCTCAATGTACATTTTCAGACATCACATTAAAATTGCGATTTGAAATTATTGTTACACGTTACCAGGAAACAATCTGCCTGTCCCAAGGTCATTTGGAGATGTATGCAGGATTCATGACTACTTTTTAAAGCTCAATTCTTTTGAGGATTAATTTATTTTACCATAATAACATTATACAAGTGCACTCCTATTTTTCTGCATTTAGTCTTGCTTAACTGTCATTAATTACATTCCAACCATACAATCTTTTATCTACATTCGGTCCTGTGCACATAGGTTATATGCATTGCATTCTTGTTTTTTTACATAAGTATCAAGCATGGCTTATCTTCCTTTGTTAAAGATAATATATACAGTTACTATGAAGTTAATTAAAGAAATATTTTTTACAGTCTGACAAAATCAAACACTACTGTTTTAAACTTTGACAAAGGTTAAAGAGACCTGATTTAGCAGCAAAGCAAAAATGTATCTTATTCATTTTTATGTGTTTTATGCAGATATCATAAGCAAAAAACGCTGAAGCCTTAATTTAAAAAGAACTTGGATATGAGTAGGGATGAGTGAATCTGCCCCGGCTTGTTTTGTGAAAGGTTTGTTGAAAACTCGCTTGAAATCAACAAACCCCGTTGAAGTCTATCGAATCTTCATAATAAACTTTAGCCATTTTCAAGCCTAATAGATAAGCTGTTGTAAGAAAAGGGCATTGGGAGATGGACACTGTCATGGGAAACAAAACAATTTAAAAGAATATATACTGTACAGTCGGGATAGGTTCCTTTTAATGCAATTTTGAGGGTAACAAGGAAAAAAACATCAGTCCTTTAAACTGCATATTGGAGAGATGCCGTTAATCTGTATATTGTATTATGGAACTGTACAATGTTGATGGACAGCATCAGTGACACCCTATTTTGCCATCACATATTTTGGAAATGTAATTGTTTTTTTATTTTTTATATTTAGCTTGGCTTAAATACAACAGCACCCAAATCTGAATAATTTCAAATTGGAAAAAAGCTATTTCAGGTACTTTTGGTTGCGACACAATTTTTTTTAACTGGCAGTAATACCTTCAATGGAAAGGTGGAAGTAGCATCCACAACAGATCTAAAAGTTATAAGAAAGGTAAAGGTGACCATTTTGTACAAATTGGCAAGTGGCAAAACAGTTTAGTAGTATGGTTTGCAAGCTCCTTATTTCACAGTACCAAACTGTATTATCCTAAAAGCTTGACAAAATGTGTGCACAAAAACAATTAAAGCGGTAGTAAACCCTAAAATCTATTTTTACCTACAGGTAAGCCTATAATAAGGCTTACCTGTAGGTAAAAAGAATATCTCCTAAACCTGCATGGTTCAGGAGATATTCGCCCTGCATGCAGCCGCTGACATTAGCGGCGCATGCGCTCTGACGATATGGCCAAGGCGGCCGGCATCTCAGAGCTGGCTGCCGGAGCGAAGAGCTCCCGCGCGCATGCGCGGGAGTGACGTCACGCGGCTCCGGCCACTCACAGCGCCGGAGCCGCGTACCCGGAAGACAGAAGAGGACAAACATGTCAGCGTCCTTAGCGCTGACCGACTCGGGCATCGGGGGCCTTGTTCTAAGGTAAGTATTTCATAATATGTTAGTATGCAATGCATACTAACATATTATGCGATTTTCTTGCAGGCTTTTTTTTTATTTTTATTTCTGTCAGCGGGTTTACTACCGCTTTAAGAACCACAACCTCACATTCCATGAACCCCCTCCTGTCCCTGTATCTGCAATTATTCCTAAAATATTAAAGCCTCAATTTAAGATGGAGATACGACACAGGCTTTATCCTGACATAGAAATTAGAGAATTATTTGAGACACAATAGCTACAAATATTTTACAGTGGCTATACAGCATGGCTGTAGATGGCAGCACGGTGTAGCTGCAAAAAAACCCCCAAAAACACTTTAATCACCCCTCAAACAGTGATCTGAGCCCCACTTTGTCCGCACTCTTTGTGCTGCTGTTTTACTTATATAAATAGTTTTTATTTTTGTCTTCGTATGTATTTACCATTTTTTTATTTTCTGTATTTTTATTATTTTTGTGCTGATGCAAAGGCCAATCACAACTACAATCCCTCCATTTTACCAGTATAAAGTTTCTTCTCCCTGGCACTTCCAGCCAGTTGTATTTTTTGTTAATTATTATTTATTTAATTATAGTCAGGGCCCTGGAGGCATAGCTGCAAGGGAAAAAACTTACAGCCCACCTTTCTATAACACAGGGGAAAGGGCATGCAGTAGCAAATGAAGGAGGGTGGGATTCTACAGCTAGGAAGGGCAGGCAGCAGCAATAATTAAACATAGAATGCAACAACCATATTCTGCCACCCCCCTTCCCCAAATAAGGACTAAAAAAAATGCCAGGCAAGCCTAAAAGGAGAGGTAAAGGTTCTGTCACATTAAGATAGTAGGTGGCAAGCCTTGCTAATGTGGCTCCTTCATCCTTGTTTATTTATAACCAAGTGTACATATTGTGCTTACAAACATATACAGCAATGATATAGAAAGGAAACATTGGTGAGTCAAACCAGCCCATATGGTGTCCTTACATAGACATGGAAAAATGGAATAGTCTACTTTGCTATGACAATGGGCTCTCCATACGAGCTTGGGGAGTGAGAGTGCTGATGATATGCTAACAATAGAGTGGGACCCCTGTACCTCCAGCTAGTGTGCCGGAGTATGACACCCCAGGGCATGCATGTCTCCAGCTCGTCCCACCCCAGTGGAGAGGGGGGGCAGCTAAGTGCCTCCATCATACCCACTCCAGCCGGGGAGGTAGCCCTTTGGGCTGACAGATCAGGGACCACACCTCTGTGATGGATCTCCCCTCCCTTGCCAGGGATGAGGAGATCTCTACCACAGGGAGGTATGGGATCGTCTCCAGTGCAGCTGGTCAACCCAAGTCGGGAATATTATCTAACACTTTTTATCATCATTTCTCACCAGAAAAACCTATGCCAACTCAAATTACATTTGCACAGAAAAAACAGAAAAACTAAAAAGAAAGAAGGGGGGGGGGGGAGGGGGAGAAAAGAGGGACCGAATAGTGAACAGTAAAAAGGCATAAGAGAGTGTCAAGTACTCCCTTGAACACGTACCTGCACTTCCTCCCTTAATGGAGGAGGGGTAGCTTCCCGCACCGATGACCAGTTGCTTAGTTCAATGAGGTGGACCACTTTGCAAATGACTAAGGTCTGTTTCTACGGTTACTGAGAGATGGCTCTGCCAACTCCAGCAGTGCAGTGTCTAGGCTAGAGGATACTTGGTCCATATCTGGGATGTGTTCCTGCCACTGGGCCCATAAGGCCGTAAACCTTTCCTTCTTCCCCCTGCATGTGGCCACCCACTCCTCAGCCTCTTTTATCTCCTTAACTTTCTTTAACCACTCCTCACCACTTTGCCCACATCCCCTCCAGCAATGATCTTAGGTGGTGGGGTATGTTCGGGCTATATTAGCCGGCACCCTGTACCAGCGGGTGAGTAGCGTATAATTAGTTTCCTGCATTCTAGACTTGATGGTGCAAGAGTGCGTCAGCTGACACAGGTGTGTCAGCTGAGTCTCACAAAACTCCAGTCCCAAGTCTCTCTCCCATTCCCTGATAAAGGCTGATTTGACGGTGGGATCTGCTGTGCCTAATAGTTGGTATAATTCAGAAATCATGTGGGGTATGGATTCTTCATCTATAAACAGGCGCTCAAACGGTGTTAATGAGTTGAGGCTTCTTATTGTGTGACTCTGGGAGGCGAAAAAATGGGTAAGTTGTGTGTGTCCATCGGAAAGCTTCCATAGCGGGTCCTAAGGGTAGCAAGGGTGGGAAATTTGCCATCCTCCAGAAATGTGCCACAGCATGCGTGCATGTCTTTGGCCCATTTCCTAAAAAGACCTTTCTGACTTCCGGTTCCGGGGCTGTATGCACTAGCTGCTCCCCTCAGCAGCTCCCGCCGGGCGGCACAAATTCAGCATAAAAATCGGCCCAAATCTCCATCTGACTGGGAATCGGATATCATACAGACCCTCCACGTCTGCCCTGCTATTAGCGACAGGCTTTGACCCGCGATCTACAGGTCCGGACCGCGTCCCTGAAAATCGAAGCAGCTCTCTACTCGTCGACCCGGGCACACAGAGCCGCCACCTACAATCACTCCCGTTCGGATGTCCAGCTGCTCAATCTCCCTCCCACAAGCACCGGGGATATCTCGCGGCCCGCACAACGCTCCTCGATCCGCATCCCCAAAAATTTAGGCCGCGGCTTTGGCCTTGCCTTAGGCGCCGGATCGCAATAGCGCTATCCAGCCCTGGTGCACCCATAGAGCACGTGACCAATCCAACTCTGAGGCACCGCAGGACCTACTTACTATTACAGTGGCAAGGGACAGCCTCAGTCCCACTCTCTGGGACCCCCGGATCGAAGTGCCCTGGACAATTGAGAACGCAGCTTCAGCTTGGCCTGGATGACTCAGCAGCACGAGCTTCCCTCAGCAGATCTGCCGGCCCCTCTAGAGATAACACCCTCCAGATAAGCTCACCTGAGTATCAATTAAAGCGGGTGACACGGCCCTTCAGCACCTCTTCTGCCAAGCACTTCACTTACACTTACGGTCACTGACTTAATTTCATAACGTCCTTAAGGTAATTGTTTTCTCTATATTAGTCCCTCACGTCAACTAAGGGCCTGGCCCCCACTACATCACAATGGACCGCTATCTAGAAAAACAAACGTCAAAGACGGCGACACAGGTTACCACAGAGATAGAACCTGCGGCACCGTCCAGCTCCCTAGCAAGCAACACAGCAGCTCAGCATCCTCTCCCAAGAGGCACCTCTCCACAATGTCTACACCATTGGACTCCCACGATAGTTCCGACATGGAAACGGGTTCCTCACAAATGTGTGGCTCACATACCAACAGACCGGGAAGCACGGCCGACATAGCCCAGGCAGTGGCGGCACTACTATCCCCCACCATTGAAGCAGCCGTCGAGAGGAATGGCCTTAATGAGGAAAGAGCTTCAGGACCACTCCACCAGACTCAATGAGGCATATCCCGCATATCAAATATGGAAGATGAGATGTATCAGCTTCACGGCTTGGAAGAAGCCCAAGACAAAACCAACCAACTTGTAGCCCAAAACAATCTACGTTTCGTGGGAGTTCCAGAGTCACTTCAAGCACACAAACTCAACGAATTCTGCGCTTCTCGCATTCCTCAGGCGCTGGGCCTTCCAGCCCCTGCCACAGTTGAAAGGGCTCACCGAATAGGCTCTTCGGGCTCTGACCGTACCACCCCAAGACCCATCATTGCAAGATACCTTAACTATGCTGAAAAGGCCACCATTCTGCAGAAATATAGACAAGCACACTCTCTCCAGATCGATGGCGTCAAAATTTTGATTTTCGCAGATTATTCCATCGAGGTGTCCAAAAAACGGAAAGCTTTCCAACATATCTGCTCACAACTATACCAACAACAAGTGAAGTTCACCTTGGCCTTCCCAGCAGTACTTCGCGTTCAAGCACCAACTGGAGAGCAATTAACCTTCCAAGACCCTCCAGCGGCTGAGCTCTTCCTCCGCTCTCTTCGCACCCCACCTCATCCAGCCTCAATTTCACCTTCCTCGGCCGTCTCTCGGTCCCTGGAACAGAGGAGCCCGCGTAAAGATTCTCCCAAGCGCCTAAGGGTCTCTACTCACAACTCCCTAAGCCAACGGGATACACGCCGCTGACCAGGGCACACCAAATCTTCAGAGCTATCTTCGCCCTGCCTTTGTAGGGGACTCTACTAACCTCCCAGACGGTGGACTCTTTTTCTTCTCTGGGGTGGTGTTGTTTTCACTGTCTGGGTGTTGATACATAGGTTTCTCTATTGCTGTCAATGTTCCAGGATAAGCTAAAGATTCTACTACTACTAGGCGACACCTTTTCCGCATATGCTGCTGCTGTGACAATCTTCTTCCACCTCAATTGTCCCCCCTTTTATGCACACCGCAGTCCTAGAGGCTGCAGGTATCCCAATTCCTCTCTCAAGTGGGCCTCAGGAGTCTTCACTACTCCTTCCCTATCCGAGCCGCCCTAAAGGGAGCAGCCGTCACACAGCTCAACCATGCCGAAAAAAGTGAAGCGCAATGACTGTTTGGTTTTGGTTATGTTGATTTGTTTTCTATCGTTCTCCCCCGCCCCTTACTTCCACCTGGCTCCTTTGCACCATCGCCTAAATTTGTCCTCTAATATTCTAAGGGTACTCACTACCTGCCCCATTGAATCATCATTTATATTTACTGTCCTTTCCCTAGCCAAACAGCAGAGATCAATCCCCTATCCTCAAATCCCCCACCATAATCAACATTCATAAAATTAGTCTCATGGAACGTGAAAGGCCTTAGGTCACCCCATTAGAGAATTAAAATTCTACGCCATTTACAAAGGCTCAAAGCCGACATCGCCCTTCTCCAAGAATCTCACCTCCCCTCATCAGATTTCCATCGCATGCAGAGGCTTTTGGTGGGTACGGTTTTGGGCTCTCAAGCCATAGGCCGCAAAGCGGGAGTCCTTATCTTAATTAACAAAAATCTACCATGCACAGTGGTCTCGCTTGAAACAGACAAATTTGGGAGATTGGTTACGGCTCATCTCAAATTGGCCAACAAAGATTACCTAGTCACAAATGTCTATGCCCCCAATGGTCTCAGTAAACCTTTCTTTGGTAAGATGGCGGAGTTTCTACTCAGGAACCCCCAGTTTCCTCATGTGGTGGGAGGGGACTTCAATGCCATAATGGACCCGCTGGAGGATAAATCCTCTCCCAAACGAACCAACCAGTCACGTCCTGACCCATACGCTACTCTCCTCCCCGACACTATGCACACTTTACACCTCGTAGACTCCTGGAGATTAATACACCCGATAGATAAAGAATACACATTCTTCTCCCATCCACACAATACTCTCACGCGGATTGATTATTTTTTCATTACAGACCACCTTGTTCCTCTACTACAAGAGGCCGACATTTATCCCATAGCAATCTCTGACCACGCTCCAATCTCCATATCCCTTAATCTCAATGCCCGGCCGAAACCCCAAAACTTATGGAGATTCCCCTCATACTTACAAAATAACAAGGACTTCATCGATTTTCTACAGGCAGAGTGGCAAGACTTTACGTCAAATAACGAAGCACACACAGAAGATCCCAATCTCTTCTGGGAGGCCGGTAAGGCCTTCTTGAGGGGCCGCATCATCTCCTACACAGCCTCTTATAGGAAACGATTACTCTTCAACTACAAAAAGGCCAGTGAAAGGCTTAGAAACGCCCAGGCTTCCCTGTCTCACTCTAACACAACTGACTCTAGAACCGAATGGCTACTAGCCAAAAAAGCCTTTGAAGCGTGGACCGACAACCTAGAACTACTTCAAACATCACAACTCGAGCCTACACTTGATAAATATGGTAATAAGGCGGGTAAACTTCTAGCCAGACTCTGCAAAGGCCCCTACTCCCCCACCCACATCACAACCCTAAGAGACCCCTCGGGTGCCCTACGATCCGACCCTAAAGAACTAAGCGCTATTATGCTGCAGTTTTATGAATCCCTTTACACCCCTGATCCAATGGATGAAAATTTGGTGCAATCCTTCTTAGACCGAATTCCACTTCCCAAAATCACACCTACCCAACTCGAAACCCTAAATTCACCGATCACATTAGAGGAACTAAATTTCACCATACGTCATCTCTCATCCTCTAAAGCTCCAGGCCCGGACGGTCTAACAAGCAAATTTTACAAAACCTTCCAAGACATGGTGGCCCCCTCCCTACTAGCTGTCTATTCCAAACTATGGGAAGGAGGCACATACCCACCCACAGGGAATCAAGCCATTATCAAACTTCTTGAAAAAAAGGGGAAAGATCCCAGTAACCTAGGCTCATATAGACCCATCTCTCTACTCAATATCGATGTCAAGATCCTGTCAAAAATAGTAGCCTCTCGCCTATCCGCCATAATCCCTTTTTTGATAGACCCCGCCCAATCAGGATTCGTAAAGGGCAGAACAGCCACTCTCAACATTAGGAAAGTCCTGGCGGTATTAGAAAGTGCCCGGGGCACCTTGGGGGGGAACAGGCCATCATCACCCTAGACGCCGAAAAGGCATTTGATAATGTCAACCTCAAATGGCTCAACATGGTACTCTCGAGATTCGACTTTGAGGGCCCCTTCACTCATCTGATCCTCTCAATGTATTCTGCCCCAACTGCGCGGTTGGTCGTGGCTGGTCTCCTCTCCGACGACTTTGCACTCCACAAGGGCACTAGGCAGGGATGCCCCCTATCTCCTCTACTATTTAATTTAGCCCTCAAACCCCTTTCCCGATACTTAACATACCAAGCCCCTCTTCATGGGATCAAAGTTGGAGGATCAGAACTTCGATCTTGTCTTTTTGCTGATGATGTTCTCATCTTCACGGCCAACCCCGCGGCAGATATGCCAACCATAATAACTATTTTTGACCAATTCAAACTGTGTTCCGGTCTACGCATCAACTATCATAAAAGCCAAATTCTTCCATTGGGTTCCACCAAAACCCCCCCTGGGCCCATGATGCTCCATTCCAGATCACACACTCCCACATAACATATTTGGGGGTCAAGATAGGGAAGCTCCCCTCATCTATCTATCATCTCAATTTCTCCCCCCTGCTTGCTAGGCTCACTCAAGAGTTAAATTAATGGATGGATCTTCCGCTCTCGCTCATGGGGAGGTGCCACTTGGTCAAGATGGTCAGCTTCGCTCGCCTATTATACCCTCTTCAAACCATACCTCTGTTATTGAAACATAACGATGTCCAAGCACTAAATAAAGCCATCTCCAAATTCCTTTGGAATCAGAGGCGACCACGTATATCCTTTCCCAGACTGCACCTCCCCAGGAGCGAGGGAGGTATAGGCCTCACCAAAATTAGATTATATAACATAGCCTGTCTTCTCCGCTACAGCATGGACTGGATCAAGCAATCCTCTCGCTATTCGAACTATCACTTGGAATCCTCAATGGTCACCCCACTGTCGCTGGTGGCTATTCTTCATGTCAAGTGGAAAGACTAAGGTTTCCTTAAACCTCTACCGAAATAAATCACGAACCTGTAGCAATACAAAGTTATTGTCTCCATACCAAACTTCTCCCATATTATCCGCTCGCTTCGACTGGTAGAACTGGTTCACCGTGGAGGGGTACTCGCTCTCGCCTTC
>BLSH010316260.1:1749260-1770284 GCA_018402905.1 Glandirana rugosa | reverse complement strand
CTGTGGACTCACTCTTCCAGGCCTTGGGGACAGAAAGGAGGTGGTGTTGGAATCCTCCTATCCCCTCAAAACACTTTTCAGGTTCTTCATCCACCCCCTCTCTGTCCCTCTCCTCATTTGAAGCTCACTATATTCATGTATTTTCTCCAGTTTCGTTGAAAATTGCTGTGATCTATCGGCCTCCTGGACCTCTATCAAGTTTCCTTGACGACTTCTCTGCCTGGCTACCCTACTTTCTTTCTTCTGAAATTCCAGCAATCATTCTTGGTGACTTCAACATCCCTGCTAATGTTAACACTCCTGCTACTTCTAACTTTCTGAGGCTAACCTCTTTTCACCTAAAACAATGGACACGCTTCTACTCACTCTAATGGCAACTGCCTTGACCTCATATTCTCCTACCTATACACTCTGCGCAACCTCTCCAGCATTCCTTTTCCTCTCTCTGATCACCACCCCTCTCCTTGTCTTCCTCCTCCATGCCCTCCAGCTACCAAACAATTACCCGTAGAAACCTTCCCCATCATAACTCTTCTCTTCTTTTTTCTGCTACAGATTGTCTCTATGACAAAATCTCATCCTTATCCTGCCCCAATCTGGCCACTTCTATATACAACAGCTCACTGTCATCCACCTTAGATATCTTGCCCCCCCTCACTACACACAGAATCAGGCCCCTCCCACTACAACCCTAGTAAACATACAATATCAGAAGCCTCAAAAAAAAGTGCCGCGCTATTGAGCGTCTGTGGCGTAAGACCAAGTCACAGCAAGATTTCAGCCAATATAAATCTGCCCTCCAAAAATACCATTCCAGCCTCCACACTGCTAAACAGACCTACTTTATAACTCTTATTAACAACCTCTCACGGAGCCCCCGTCAACTCTTTTCTACCTTTACCGCTCAATTTACCGCTAATCACTTTAAAAATAAGATTGATACAATTCGTCTTGAGATCTCCATTCTACAGATTTATCCCTCACCTCACACTCTTTGTCCTCCTGCACAATCAATACTCTCATTTAACCCAGCTACTAAAGAGGAAGTCACTAAACTTCTCTCTAACGCCCACCTAACCTTCTGCCTCCTGAAACCCATTCCTTCTCAAATACAAAGGTCAACCTCTGACTCTATCCTACACTTTTTAACTCATATCTTCAACCTCTCCCTCTCTACTGGCATCTTCCCCAATCCTTTAAAACATGCACTAGTCACTCCCATACCAAACAAGGCCGCACTGGGCCCCACCAATCTTAACAAACTAAGACCCATTTCCTTACTCCTTTTGCCTCCAAACCCCTTGAACGTTTAGCCTACAACCGACTGAGTGACCACCTCACAGAAAATAACCTTCTTTATCTCCTTCAGTCTGGATTTCGTCCACAGCAACAGAAACTGCCTCCTAAAACTAACAAATGACTTACTAACAGCTAAAACCAAGGGTCATTATGCTATACTTTTACTGTTGGACCTCTCTGCTGCCTTTAATACAGTTGATCACCCCCTCCTCAAAAAGCTCAATTTGCTTGGTCTCCATGGCTGTGCTCTCTGTTGGTTTGAATCTTACCTATCTCACTACACCATCAATGTCACTTACAACTTCACTTCCTCCTCTCCAACTCCTCTTACCATTGGGGTCCCCCAAGGTTCTGTCCTTGGACCCCTACTATTCTCGATCTACACATCCTCCCTGTGTCAGCTGATAACCTCCCATGGCTTCCGCTATCATTTATATGCCAATGATACCCAAATCTATCTCTCTACCCTTCAGCTCACCCCATCAGTCTCCTCACAGATCACTGCTTTACTAAAAGACATATCAGCCTGGATGTCACACCACTTCCTCAAACTGAATCTATCTAAAACTGAGCTCATGATATTTCCTCCCCAACGTGCCCCTTCCCCTGACTTCTAGGGGATCTTAAGATCAATGGCACAACTATTAGTCCGTCCCCACATGCCAGGGTGCTAGTGGTAACCCTAGACTCTGAACTGTCCTTTCAGGACCACATGCAATCCCTGTCCAAATCATGCCGCCTCAGCCTCCGCAACATCTCTAGAATACGCCCCTTTTTAACCAATGCTTCTAGTTCACTCTCTGGTTATCTCTCGCCTCGACTACTGCAACTCTCTACTCATTGGATTACCTTTACATACACTATCCCCCCTTTAGTCCCTAATGAATGCTGCTGCAAGACTTATCCACCTTACCAACCGCTCAGCGTCCTCCACCCCTCTTTGCCAATCCCTCCACTGGCTTCCACTCCCCCAACAAATAAAATTCAAAGTACTAACAATAATTTACAAAGCCATCCACAACTCTGCCCCCAGCTACATCTCTAACCTAGTCTCAAAATACTAACCAAGCCGCTCTCTTTGGTCCTCCCAAGACTACCTGCTCTCTAGCTCCCTTGTCACCTCTTCCCATGCTCGCCTCCAGGATTTCTCCAGAGCTTCTCCCATCCTTTGGAACTCCCTACCTCAATTTGTCCAACTGTCTCCTAATCTATCCATCTTTGGATGATCCCTGAAAACCTTTCTCTTTAACCACTTCAGCCCCGGAAGAATTTCCCAGGTTAGGACCAGAGCACTTTTTGTGATTCGGCACTACGTCACTTTAACTGACAATTGCGCGGTCGTACGACGTTGTACCCAAACAAAATTTGCGTAATTTTTTTCCCACAAATAGAGCTTTCTTTTGGTGGTATTTGATCGCCTCTGCGTCATTTCTAATCACCGCTATAAACAAAAGAAGAGCGACAATTTTGCAAAAACACCCAAATTTCTTACTTTTTGCTAAAATACAAATCCAAACAAAAAATATAAAAAAAAATTTTTTTTCTTCCTCATATTTTTGGTAAAAAAAAAAAATCGAAATCGGCGTTTATTGATTGGTTTGCGCAAAAGTGGCCGCGTTTACGGATATTGAGAATTCATTTCTGGGGTTTTTATTTTTTTTTATTTTTTACTAGTAATGGCGGCGATCTGCGATTTTTAGCGGTACTGCGATATTGCAGCGGTCATGTCGGACCATTTTGACACTTTTTTGGGTACAATGACCTTTATACAGACATCAGAAATTTAAATGTCCACTGACTACTGTGTAAATGTCACTAGCATTGAAGGGGTTAACCTGCAGGGGGAGATCTAGGGGTTAACTGTGTTTCCTGGGTGTGTTATAACTGTGGGGGGACTGGGCTACCATGGGCATAAAAGATCTAACTGATCCCAGTGACAGACATCAGTAGATCTCCTATGCCCCCACTAGCAGAGTGGGGAACCGTCGTGTTTACATTGGCGGTTACACGTTCTTTGGCTGTGGCCACTCATCGCGGCTTAGTGGCGGACATCGGGTCCGTCCGAGCCGCGGGCACACTCCTCAGGAGTATGGTGGACGCGCGTGCCCCCCTAGCGGCCACCCGCAGATTGCTGCTTTTTTACGGTGATTCGCGGCACAACACGTCCACACTGCCGCCGTGAATATACGGTAGGCAGTGTGGAAGTGGTTAAAGAAGCCTATCCTGCTTCTAACTAATACACTGTTTTACTTTCTACATCAGCTCATTCCCACAGCTATTACCTTTTGTATCAATTGACCCTCCCTCTTAGATTGTAAGCTCTAATGAGCAGGTCCCTCTGATTCCTCTTGTACCAAATTGTGATGTAACTGTGCTGTCTGCCTTTATTTTGTAAAGGGCTGCGCAAACTGTTGGTGCTATATAAATTCTGTATAATAATAATAATAACCCATTGAATGCTTAGGGGGTACTTGAGGTTCATTGGACAATTCAGCAGAGGAGGGCTTGGAGGAGGAGGAGGAGGAGGGGGTAGAGCTGACAAATCTTGTATCATGGTGTTTTTGCCATGCTTGATGCGCTTGAGACAAAGTTTGCAAATAGCAACAGTGCAATCAGCTGCACATGTACTAAAAAAGGCTCAGACAGCTGAGCTGTGGGAAGTGGGCTTGGAGATAACAGCTCCACAATGTGATGGAATAGGGTGACTGCTCTCTACTCTTCCATGATGGCTGCCTTGTTGAGGTTGTGCCTCACCCTCACTTTCCTCCTCTGCTCTATTTGGCACCAAAGTCACCATCATCATCATCTTCTCCATCCTCATTACCACTAGAGACAGCTTGGCAATATGCTGCGGCTGGGGGAACATGAATGCCAATTTGTGTACCAGTGTTCTCCTTTTTCTGTAGGCTCATATTCCTGCCTTCCTCAACCTCAGAACCAACATCTGAATCAAGTAATGGCTGTGCATTGTCAAGGAGCAAGTGGCTGACACTGTGTTTAAATAACTCAGTTGACATGGCTGATTCTGGGGCTATGCCAGAAATAGCTGTGGACAAGGAGGCAGGTTTAGCCACTCTAGCAGCTGCAGGGGAATGCACACTAGTCTCTGCTTGAGTGACAGAGAATGAGGAGGATGAGGACGGTTTAGTAAGCCAGTCCACCACCTCCTCTGCATGCTGTGGCTGGATAGCCCGGGCAACATCACTAAGCAGAGGAAATGATGCGTCCACCTTTGCCTGTGGACACATATGCTGCTAGTCCCCTTACAGTGCCATGGGAACTTCTGCCTCTCTTTGTTGTCCTCTCAGACATGATGGGGGGGCGGTGCTAATTAACCAAATGTAATAAATATGTGGAAATGTGTATGTGGATGCACTTTAATCAATGGAGAGTGGTGTTTGGTGCACTTTAATTTGAGTACTCACTACACAGACACACTCCACGGATACTCTATAATATACTTCAATATACTGCGTTGAACGTCCAGTAATACACAGAAATATACTATGTTAAACGTGCACTAATGCAATGAAATATTAAACTTGCAGTAACACACAGAACTATATGGTGTTAAACTTGCAGTAACGCAATGAAATATGTGTCATTAAACTTGCAGTAACGCACCGAACTATATGGCATTAAACTTGCAGTAACGCTATGAAATATGTGACATTAAACTTGCAGTAATGCACGAAACTATATGGCGTTAAACTTGCAGTAACACACAGAACTATATGGCGTTAAACTTGCAATAACACAATGAAGTATACGGAGTTAAACTTGCAGTAATGAACAGAACTATATGGCGTTAAACTTGCAGTAGCGCACAGAAATATATGGCGTTAAAATTTCAGTAACATAATGAAATATACGGCATTAAACTTGCAGTAATGCACAGAACTATATGGTGTTAAACTTACAGTAATGCTATGAAATATACGGCGTTAAACTTGCAGTAATGCACAGAACTATATGGCGTTGAACTTGCAGTAATGCACTGAAATATTCGGTGTTAAACTTGCAGTAAGGCACAGAACTATATGTCGTTAAACTTGCAGCAACGCACAGGACTATATGTCGTTAAACTTGCAGTAATGCACAGAAATATATGGCGTTAAGCTTGCAGTAACGCAATGAAATGAACAGTGTTAATCGATTACTACACTCACACTGACTGAACTGTCCCTAGATTCACACTAATGTAAAGATGAATGGTGGTTACTCACTACATTCACGCAGCCTGAACTGTCCCTAGACTCACACTAATGTAAAGCGTTAAACTTGCAGTAACACAATGAAATATATGGCGTTAAACTTGCAGTAACGCACAGAACTATATGCCATTGAACTTGCAGTAACGCATGGAACTATATGTCGTTAAACTTGCAGTAATGCACAGAACTATATGACGTTAAACTTGCAGAAACACATTGAAATATATGGCATTAAACTTGCAGTAAAGCACAGCATTAAAGGGTGTTAAACTTTCAGTAATGCACAGAAAGATATAGCCTTAAACGTGCAGTAACGCTATGAAATATATGGCATTAAACTTGTAGTAATGCACAGAACTATATGGCATTAAACTTTCAGTAACACTATGAAATATGCAGCGTTAAACTTGCAGTAACGCACAGAAGTATATGGCATTAAACTTGCAGTAACGCAATGAAATATAAAGCGTTAAACTTGCAGTAACGCACAGAACTATATGGCGTTAAACTTGCAGTAATGCGCAGAAATATATGGCATTAAACTTGCAGTAACGCAATGAAATATACGATGTTAAACGATCACCACACTAACACTGACTGAAATGTCCCTAGATTCACACTAATGTAAAGATGAATGGTGGTCCCTCACTACACTCACACTGCCTGAACTGTCCCTAGACTCACACTAATGTAAAGATGAATGGTGGTCCCTCACTACACTCACACTGCCTGAACTGTCCCTAGACTCACACTAATGTAAAGATGAATGGTGGTCACACTACACTCACACTGACTGACCTGTCCCTAGATTAACACTAATGTAAAGATGCATGGTGGTCACTAGACACACGCTGCCTGAACTGTCCCTAGACTCACACTGATATAAAGATGAATGGTGGTCACACACTACGCTGACTGGACTATTCTTAGATTCACACTAATGTAAAGATGAATGGTGGTCGTCACTACACTCACACTGACTATCCCTAGATTCACACTAAACTAATATTCTACACTGACAATAGAATCACAATAGCACACTATAGCACACTAACTGTCTAATAGCACTGCACAGAGCCCTGTTCTATCTCTTTCCACGCTGCCCGATATCATACTGAAAATGGCCGCTATTGAAAGAATACTTTTATAGTGTGGGGCGGGGCTAAGAGCAATGAGCCATGATTGGATAGAGTCATCATGACAGCGTTCAATCATGGCTCTGACAGTGCTCTGTGCCCTGATTGGGCGAAGCTTTCATTCAGCCAATCAAGGCTTTCAATGCACTGGCAGGCCGAACAAACGGTCAAACGACCCGATAATTTGTTTGCTTGGCGAATGGGTGAATCGCCAATGCTCTGTCCAAGTCGTTACCCATCCCTATACATCACATAATTTGTTTTAATTCCTTAAACATATCAAGGTGGTTTAGTTCCCAGTCTCCAATTTGGTTGTTATCAGTAGGAATAGGAAAAATACCCCTTGTCAAATGAAACTTCCGAAGAGAGAAAACACTGCTCCAGGTCCACCAGCCACACTGCATCGATATCACTAAATAGGTGCCAGTTCAGCTCTATGTTGACGATGAAGGAAAAGGGAAATCTGGATGGTAGCACTACTGCAGAAATCCCCTTTATTTAGAAAATGGCCAAACAGGGTAAAAACTTCAAGGAAATAGCAGCGCAGGAGCAGGGTGACCCCCTGACATGTTTCTCATTACATTAATGCTCACTCATAGCAGCCCTACCTAACAGATGCAAGACGACTGCATTTTCTATGCGTCTATCAGACGGTATATAGGTGAAAGATCAAATGTATACTATCCCTGTTTCAAAAAGCTAGGTTTCTTAAATCTTACTAGAGTTTCAGGCTAAACATGTTCACCACTCACCTTGTGTTTCTGATTAGTATATTCCTAACTTTTATCTTGTAGATTTTCAACACTTTTAGCAACTGATGATTTCAGAGACACTGGACTTTGTAAGAGGGGTATGTTTGCTACCTGTAGTTTTTTCTGCAGTTGTCTGCTGTGTGGTAAATCAACTTTTTTAAATATAGTTATAGATACAAATTTAACAGGTTCATCAAGGCCTGGCCAAATTTCTATCAGTGTGGCTGCCCTGCTCGACAGAAGTTGATCATTAGAGTTGAGCAAACCCGAACTGTAAAGTTCGGGTTCGTACCGGACTTTAGGGTGTCCGTGTCCCTAACCCGAACCCGGACATTTGAGAAAAAGTCCGGGTTCGGGGTTCGGGTATTTTTTCGCACCTGTTGAATAGCTGCAGGGCAGCCAATCAACAAGCGTTTCACTCGTTTGCCCTTATAAGCCATCAGTTGTGCAGTGATCAAGGCTTGTTTGCCGAAACTAGTCTGCCATTTGTATTTTTTGTACTCACTGGTGTGGTCTACATGAATAAATCAATAGAGGATTACGGAGTTGCCGGCTGTTTTTTATCTTTTGAATACTTATAAGCCATCACAGCCATGTCTACTAATGGCATGGCTGTGATTGGCCAGTGCATCATGTGACCCAGCCTCTATATAAGCTGGAGTCAAGTAGTGCTGCATGTCACATCATCTCATACTACTGTAGGAAGAGGATGGTGCTGCTGTTGTGAGGGACAGATTAGCTTTAGAAAATCATCTCATACTAGTGTAGGGAGAGGATGCTGCTGCTGCTGTGAGGGACAAATTAGCTTTAGAAAATCTGTTAAAAATAGCGATTTATTGGTGGGTGGGTGCTAGAGGAGATGTTTGCTTGCTAGAGTACATTTTGTTTGCTAAGTAAAGTGCCTCATATAAAACCTAAGCAATTTTTCTGTTTGTTTAGGTGGGCGTTTGCAGCCATTTTTGCAAGTGCAGTGCACTTACAACTGCTTGTGTGTCAGGGACACTACTTTAATTGTGTTCTGTTAGTTCATTTGGCAACATTTTGGCATATTTAAATACTGCTTTTACTTTGCAGTTAGACAAATTAATTTTTTTTTTTTTTGTGCAAAATATTACATTTGCGGCCAGTGGGGTATTGCTTGCACAAAAATAATAAGTGCGTCTGCATTGCTGGTTTTAAAAAAATAAATTCTAAATACTACATTTGTGGCCAGCGGTGCATTTCTTGCACAAAAATAAAAAGTGCGTCTACATTGCTGGTTTAAAAAAAAAAATATTCTAAATACTACATTTGCGGCCAGCGGTGCATTTCTTGCACACAAATAAAAAGTGCATCTACATTGCTGGTTTAAAAAAAATATTCTAAATACTACATTTGCGGCTAGGGTGCATTTCTTGCACAAAAATAAAAAGTGCGTCTATATTGCTGGTTTAGAAAAAAAAATACTATATTTTCAGCCAGCGGTGCATTTCTTGCACAAAAATAAAAAGTGCGTCTACATTGCTGGTTTTTAAAAAAAAAAAAAAAATAGTGCTACATAGTACATTTGCACCTTGCTGTGCATTTCTTGCACAAAATTAAAAAGTGTGTCTGCATTGCTGGTTTAAAAAAAAAGAATAATAAATACTGCGACAGAACCTTCAACTTTATATGGTAGGCCCGAATGCCGCTCAACGAATGGTGAGGCCAGAACAAGTACAGGCGATAGTAGATTGGGTGGCTGACAATGCCTCCAGTTGGCACCTGAACCCCATGGCCATCTGTCTTTCCCCTCAGCCTCTTGTAAATCAGCCAAGCAGTCTGAGCCCCAAGTCATGCAGCAGTCTCTTATGCTGGTAGATGCGTTGCTGAGGGCATTCCCAAATGACACCGGGGGCTCAGTGGAAGAACAAGGCGAAGGCAGAGGAGGAGGAAGAGGTCACCAACGCAGCTGTGGCACCACCAGCACCTCAGAAGGCAGGGTTAGCATGGCCGAAATGTGGAATAGCTTTGTCAGCAGCACATCACAACAGACAGCACAACCAGCTGATAGGCAACGTCTTAGCAGGAGGCAACATTTCAGCAACATGGTGGAAGGGTATGTGTGCACACGCCTACACGTACTGACTGATGGGTCTGCCCCATTCAACTTCTGGGTCTCCAAATTGGGCACATGGCCTGAGCTTGCCCTTTATGCCTTGGAGGTGCTGGCCTGCCCTGCAGCCAGTGTATTGTCTGAACGTGTGTTTAATATGGCAGGGGGCGTTATCACAGACAAGCGCAGCCACCTGTCCACAGCCAACGTGGACAAGCTAACGTTTATTAAAATGAACCAGGCATGGATCCCACAAGACTTGTCTGTACCTTGTGCAGAATATACATTTATACCGACCTCACACAGCCATTGGTATACTTAAGTGAACTTATTCTTTTTTTTTTTTTTATAGAACATACAGCGAGGGAACTAAGTATTTGAACACCCTGCTATTTTGCAAGTTCTCCCACTTAGAAATCATGGAGGGGTCTGAAATTGTCATCGTAGGTGCATGTCCACTGTGAGAGACATAATCTAAAAAAAAAATACAGAAATCATAATATATGATTTTTAAAAAAAATTTTTGTATGATACAGCTGCAAATAAGTATTTGAGCACCCGTCTATCAGCTAGAATTCTGACCCTCAAAGACCTGTTAGTCCGCCTTTAAAATGTCCACCTCCACTACATTTATTATCCTAAATTAGATGCACCGGTTTGAGGTTGTTAGCTGCATAAAGACACCTGTCCACCCCATACAATCAGTAAGAATCCAACTACTAACATGGCCAAGACCAAAGAGCTGTCCAAAGACACTAGAGACAAAATTGTACACCTCCACAAGGCTGGAAAGGGCTACGGGGAAATTGCCAAGCAGCTTGGTGAAAAAAGGGTGTTGGAGCAATCATTAGAAAATGGAAGAAGCTAAACATGACTGTCGATCTCCCTTGGACTCTGGCTCCATGCAAGATCTCACCTCGTGGGGTCTCAATGATCCTAAGGTAGGTGAGAAATCAGCCCAGAACTACACAGGAGGAGCTGGTCAATGACCTGAAAAGAGCTGGGACCACCGTTTCCAAGGTTACTGTTGGTAATACACTAAGACGTCATGGTTTGAAATCATGCATGGCACGGAAGGTTCCTCTGCTTAAACCAGTACATGTCCAAGCACGTCTTAAGTTTGCCAATGACCATTTGGATGATCCAGAGGAGTCATGGGAGAAAGTCATGTGGTCAGATGAGACCAAAATAGAACTTTTGGGTCATAATTCCACTAAACGTGTTTGGAGAAAGAAGAATGATGAGTACCATCCCAAGAACACCATCCCTACTGTGAAGCATGGGGGTGGTAGCATCATGCTTTGGGGGTGTTTTTCTGCACATGGGACAGGGCGACTGCACTGTATTAAGGAGAGGATAACCGGGGCCATGTATTGCGAGATTTTGGGGAACAACCTCCTTCCCCCAGTTAGAGCATTGAAGATGGGTCGAGGCTGGGTCTTCCAACATGACAATGACCCGAAGCACACAACCAGGATAACCAAGGAGTGGCTCTGTAAGAAGCATATCAAGGTTCGAGGGAGCTCAAACTCCATGTTTCTCAGCGACAGGCCAGAAACCTGACTGATCTAGAGAAGATCTGTGTGGAGGAGTGGGCCAAAATCCCCCCTGCAGTGTGTGCAAACCTTGTGAAAAACTACAGGAAATGTTTGACCTCTGTAATTGCAAACAAAGGCTACTGTACCAAATATTAACATTGACTTTCTCAGGTGTTCAAATACTTATTTGCAGCTGTATCATACAAATAATTATTTTCAAAATCATACATTGTGATTTCTGGATTTTTTTTTTTAGATTATGCCTCTCACAGTGGACATGCACCTACGATGACAATTTCAGACCCCGCCATGATTTGTAAGTGGGAGAACTTGCAAAATAGCAGGGTGTTCAAATACTTATTTTCCTCACTGTAAGTTTTTATTGGAATTTGTAACAGGAGAAACATGAAAAATAAACCATGGTACATTTTATATGGAAAAAGTGAACCCGTGCTAGAACATCTCTGGGTTTGTCTGCAGAGGGTGATCTTTTTTTTTTTTAATATGTCTCAATATTTTGGGGGCTACCCCAATTAGAAGAAAAAAAAATAAACAAACAAAAAACAGTGTTGGCTACCTCCTCCTCCTCCACCGCCACTTCCACCTACACCGCCATGGTCACCGCCTCCTCAACCTCCTACTCCACATCCACCTCCTCCTCTATATTTTTATTAAATGTGATTTTAAGTTATTTCCCTATCCACATTTGTTTACAAGGCACTTGTCCTACTCTTACCCCCATTTTGCTTCCTTTTGCAGCCCTCTAGTCCTTTCCAGGACTTTTTTAGAGCCATTTTAGTGCCCAAAAGTTCGGGTCACCATTGACTTCAATGGGGTTCGGGGTCAAGTTCGGGGCCGAACTCAAACTTTTTCATGAAGTTTGGCTGAACCCACCGAATCCGAACATCCAGGTGTCCGCTCAACTCTATTGATCATTTGATCAACTTCTGTTGAAGGACAATGTTGGAAAACTTTTCTTAATCAGCTGCTGCAGCCAGTCATCTGCAGACGCTAATTAGTGTGTTCTGGCCTCAGTGGGTGCATATGTCAGAATTTAAAATACCAGTAGGTGGATTCCACCGGGGGAGAGGGACCCCTAGCAAAGCACCTTATCCCCATGTTGATGATGACAAGAATCTCTTTCCTACAACCCTTGACTGGTGGTAGTGGGGATGACTTAACAGAATCTGGAAGCCTCCTTTAACAAGGGGGCCCCTCCATGTGAATGAGTATGGGATACATAGAACCCCTACTCATTAACCAAAGAAAAAGACAAATGTAAATACAAAATAAACACATAAACACAAAATAAACCCCCTTCGATGTAGATCCATCACCAATCATGTTGTCAAGTGATGTAGATCCAAGTCATTCACAATGTAAGATGACCGCTGACTCACACAAAATAAAAGCACAACACTTGCTAATACCGACCTCACCCATCGATTGTCTGGCCCCGAATGAGACACCGCTTTTTGCTGCCACTTAAGTAAACGGGGGAGGGGTCAATGACATCAAAAGGGAATGGAGTCACCCAGTGATATCATTGGGCATGTATGGACATGTCCATATACTGTATGATTAATGACATCATCTGGCGACATTACCCCCCTTATGACGTCATTGACAATATATGGACATGTCTATACATGGTCAATGACATCATTGGCTGACCCTGCCCCCTGATGTCAAAGACCCTACCCCCTGATGTCAAAGACCCTACCCCTTGTTTACTTAAGTGGCTGGGGAAGTGATATATCATTAGGCACGGTTCAAACGATGGGTGTCAGCAGGCGGCAGGTTTTTTTTCCATGTGGGTCAGGGGCCGCCATTAATCATGATTGATGTGGATCTATATTGCTGGATGACGTGATTGATGATGGATCTTCATTGGGGGACATTTTTTTTTTAATAAAGGTCTTTCAAAAACTGTGTTGTGTGTTTATTTATGCTTGTAATTTTTTTGCTGTACCCCGTATTCATTCACATGAAGTGGGCAGGATCTGCTACCCCCTGGCAAAATATTCCCACATGTTGAGGGCATGTGACCTGATATGGTTCAGGAGGGGGGATCCCCCCCCCCCCTTTCCTGGCCTGTTGGGCTGCATGCTTGGATTAGGGTTTGGTATGGATTTTGAATGGGACATCATGCCATTTTTTTTTGTTTTTTGGCGTGCGTTCCCTCAAAAATCCATACCAGCTGCATAGTGCCCAGTATGATTTGGGGGGACCTGCACAGCTTTGAAAAAAGATGTGGCTGTTTTGTTTACATTCTGCTGTCAGTGGGAAAGATCCACTGACAACAAGGATGAGTCATGGTGGTTTAGGACTCCAGAAAGGAGATGTAAAAAGGATGTAAATCTATGGAAACTGAACTGAACTGAAAACAAATGTAAAAACTGATGTAAACAGGTGTGAACTGAATCATTTTTTTTATGCTTAAACTCGACTGATTGGATGACGCCCATGTGAAAGGACTCTAAGCCTCCTCCCACCCAAATTACTTTCTCTCCTAAGTGAAGATAAGACATGCATTGCATGCTGAGAGAAAGAGCAACAGTTGCTAGGGACTTCCAGCAGGTAGACAACTGTACCTCTTAAAGGGGATCTTTCCTAAACACCAGTGACGGCTGGTGGTTTTTTTTTTTGGGAGGGCAGCAAACAACCCCCCATTGGTCAGATGGCCGGCGGCACCCCCCCAGCACTTACCCCATCAGTTGTGGGTGGGCAGCGGCCGGGTTCCTATGGGCAGCGGACGGGTTGTGGGCTTTGATGCCCAGTGGGCAGATTGCGGGCCTCTATGGGCGGCAGGCAGGCTCCTGTGTCTTTGGCCATTCTCCTGTGTAAAACGGCGGCTTCCGCCATGCGACTCCTCCCTCCTTCTCCTAGGCGTTCGATAGGACTACCTGTCCTTTCAGCCAATCTGGTGACAGGTCTCAGACCCACTTCCCGATTGGCCAGGAGGAGGATCAGTGTGGTGATAGCGAATAATCATTAGCTAGTGTCACACAACTGGGTGGGATCAGGGTGCAGTGCTCTTCACCCCGAGCCCCCCCTATTTTGAAGCCAAATAGAGCCTCTGGCTCTAATCATGTGTTTCAAAAAACCACTCTCCCCATTGGAATCCATAGTCCGGCACCCTGCTATGTAGATCAGGGAGCCGGACACATGGATGGGGGCGGCGCCTGTGTGCCCCTAATGGATGGGCCACCGCTGCTGAACACCCTCAAACATGGCTGAATGATTGAAGTGTGCACAACTTTACCATATTTACTAAGTACAGGGAACATCTATATTGCTAAAGAATAGTCTCTGCTCCTTTAGTAAATCAGCCACAATGTGTGAAGTCAGGCAGTTGATGGAGCAGCAAATGTCATATTTCAGGTAAATGTTCACCCCAAGCTTCAGCTAAAAAAGTCAGACTCAAGTAATTAAGTTAGGTAATGAAAAAATAAGCGTTCTGCGCAATAATAGTACTTCAAGAATAAATAGTCAGATTATTGCATAAGCCCTTTTCTGAGTGGTTCCCCTCAATGTACCTAACATTACCATCTACTTTAAAGCATGTTTCATCTCTGTTCTTGTTTTCATTTAACAACTTTCAACACACATATCTCATACTGTACTTCATAACACATGATTGGTCTAGTCATATTGTTGCAGTTAAATATTTTATCAATTTACAGCTCCAATACAATGCGCGCTCTTCACGGTTACTTGACATGAATCCTTAGACCATTGAACATTTTCAGCCTGTTAGCAAATAGTCTTTATAACAAGAAAAAAAAACGTATTGTACAATGGACACCTGTTCTTATGAAAGTATTCGTAAATGTGATCATTGGTCTCCAGGTAGGGCAAAGGAGCTCCAGATGTTTGCGAAACAGCTGTTTGGCTGAAATATATTGTACAATGGCGTACGGCGAAGAGTAATAAAAATTGGATTTTTTTCCTCCCAAAAAATATTAATTTAATGAGTGGAATAAAAATGTTAGCCTGTGTAAGTTTCAAATCGAATTTAATAGAACATATCATAAATTCTAGACATTAACTGGGACTGGACTGTCTGTAAATGATTACCAGGCCTTCCATGAGTACTTAATTGATCAAACTAAGCTATATGTATTGGACAGTAATACAGTAATACAGAGATGCAGATGATAGTTTAGATCCCAAAGTCCTCCGTGTTAATCTTCTCTGATGTCCACTCCCATTAAATGGAACAATGGCGAACAAAAAACTCCATCTCTTCAGATGCCCATGTACATTTTGAAAATATGGTCACTATGGATCACATACTCTCAGCTGAACCAAAAAGCTTTGGATCTTTGAATCACCAATACACCACCACAGCCCATGGGGGAGGTGGAACTACCCCTCTCTGCTCCATACTACTTTTTCCCAATCCGCTTTCACTCCCACTCCTTGCAAAGCCACCCCCCTTCTTAATGATTTTTTTTTCTTTTTTTTTTCCTATTCTTCTCTATTTTAACTTACTCTTTTCTTTTCTTTTACAATTTTAGCATTGCCACCTCATCGGAAATAATATTGCCAAAATGGCAACACCAGGTGCCTTACAGTCAATGATAACAATACCAGATATTTGCTCCCCCTTTGCCACTCCACCTTATCTTTGCAAATTGCAAGTTTTCGCTTGTACATGGTAAGATGAATTGACTGTTGTTTCTAGATGCTATCAATGTTATAGTCAAATTGGGGCATCTAACACTTTTTCTGTATACCTTGTCATGTCAACATAACAATGTAGAGAGATCCTTATTACCCCATTGCTCTTTGTATTGAAAATTGGCAATAAATACAATTGAGCAAGAAGAGAATTTGCATCCTGAATCTTTAAAGTAACTCAGATGTAGCCCTAGGTATGCAATCTTGATAGCATACATCTAAGCTAATCTTCAGTGGCCAAATCTCATAGATAGAAATGGGGTTTTGATTCACTGTAATCCTGGGTTCATGGTAAATCTTGTGGTTTTGAAACTTCTAGACCCATTAAACTTATGTACAAACTTTATAGGCCTATTTATTTAACACCATAATTCAATACATGGGCTTTGAACGACAGCTAGCTGGCTTAGAGGGGCCAATAAAGGGTTTTTGGATAATTCATCACTTAAAAATGGAGTGGGGGGGGGGGGGCTAAGAGAAGCCTTAATGTCAGTGTATAGGAAGTTGCAAAGCCCACAAACTTCAAAGCCCACAAACTTCAGGAAGAGATTAAGATCAGCTTGAAAAACCGTGCTTTAGTTGTGACTGCTTGTTATTTGACTTTCTTGTCTTGTTTTAGTTTGTGGTTAATTGGGGGGCAGCAGTCAATTTTGAATGCTGTCTTGTTCATAGCAAACTGCTTTTCTTTCCTAAAATATATATAAAAGTAAGATAAATAAGCGAGCTTTTGTTTTATGGGGATCATATTTAGGGTTTTAATTTTGGGAGCTTTGAATACACAGACCACCACAGCAGTCTGTAGCCTGCAGCACTGATCAAGCAGCTTTTTTCCAACAAGGTGGTTGAAGAGAAGTTGATCGGTAGATCAACTTCTCTACAAACTCGGTGGCCATGTGGCCAACCGTCCAAATTTCTGTTCTGCTGCTGAAAGTTAGGCTTACATTTGCCCCATAGTTTTCCCATTCAAAACGCCTGATCAGCTGTATAAAAAAAATGCATTTAGGAGTTGTCAGTATCAATGCTTTAGCACCTCTGGTCTCTTAATTCTTGCAGTAAAACACCTGCCTGTGACCTGTGTCTGTAACACATTTCAGTCTATTCTTGTCCATTAAAACTTTGCTTGCCAGTTTTACACTGCTGCATCATCTGGGGTCCCTTAATTTGCACATGTAGCCATGTGCTCCCTCAAGGGTGGCTGATAGTTGTGGTCCACCTGCCCGCTGCCCTCAATCACACGATTTCCACACATCCAAAGTCACTGAACAGGCCGGTACTTTGTTTTATTGTTTTATTTAGGGGTTTGAACTTGGATAGGGATTAGGGATGACTGTGGGATGCCCAGTAATTGAACATAGGACCTACTATATACACCTCCGGTATATACACTTCTTCTCCTCCAGCACACTACTTGCTGACCGTCACACTTCTCCTTTACATCTTTCCAGCACACTACTTGCTGACCGTTACACCTGTTCCCCTGGTCTGAAAGGAAATTTATCAGACCTCCATGACACTTCCTCTTCACCACAGCTAGCACATAGTGAGGCCTGCTGCAGCCGCTTGCTAGGCCTCAGAACCGCCCTTTGTGGGTAAGAATCGCAGGTTTCCTTCACTAAAACCATGGACTCTATCTTGTGTAGCAAAACACGTGGTGCTAGCTGGGCCTTTGATGGACTACAACTCCCAGCCCATCCTTCTTTCAGACCCATCCGGTCTGTCCTGTGGTCTAATGGCTCACCTTCCCCTTGGTTGGCTCCTACCAGCCTCCACAGACTGCTCTCTCTCCTCCCATACTGTCCCAGCCTTCTCATCCAACTCCCAGGGGCCCCCACCAACTTTATGGTGGATTATTTAAAAAGTCTCCTTCCATGTAGACCTCAGCTGCTCTCCTGTGCCACTCCAGGAGCCGTCTCCCGCTCCTAGCTGCACCCAAGCCCCAGGCCTCAGGTTCACCCCCCCCAGACAGGGGGATCCCCTCCCAGCCGAGGCCCGATCTGCAGCTCCTGACTACATCTTCACTCTTCCACCCGAACTCTCCTGACACCTGCTGGCAGAATACTGTATTTAAGGAGGTCTGCCCCCTGCCAATCCAGCCGCTGGATTGGTCAGAGCTCCATGTCATACATCAGGAAGTGACACCTCCTCTTCCATCCCCCTTTTAGAGCTTTCCCAGCTCAAGGGGATGAAATCTCCAAGAAGTGTACCTTCCCTCCATCCCCAGTCCCACCCCTGAGCCACTCCAGCCCAGATCAAAACATTCAGGCTTGCACTTACAGTCAGGCCTGACTAGATTTTTCCTCTCCTACCAAAAATCTACAAAAGAAGCACCTATACTATGGGGGTGCTACACACACAGTTGGCAAGGTTGAATAAAGACACCATCCAGTTTAACCTGAGTGTGTCTGTGAGTATGTGTTTATGTCACTACCATATTCAATATACCTGCACACTGTGTTCGATGAGAAACAATATATAAGGTTTTGTGATTTTTTTTTCTATACCCCGTGCTGACACCATTGACAGTGTAAGGATGTTCCGAATACTTACAGCTCTAACAGTAAAGAACCCCTTACACAGTTTAAAATTGAACTGCTTCTTGTCTAACTTCATTGTGTGGCTTCATGTCTTCTTTAGAAATCTTAGGTTAAATAGCTTCCTTCCAATGCTAGAGTTGCCATTTGTATATGACATTCATATTCCCTCTTATGCGTTCCTTCTACATGGAGAATAAGTTTAGCGATTGTGTAGTTGTTCCTCATAACTAATGTCCTCCAGTCCCCCTATTAGTTTGTTGCCCTTCTCTGGACTCTCTCCAGTTCAAGAACATCATTCCTGAGGACCAGTGATGAATACTGGACAGCAAGATGTGGCAGAATCAGGGTTTTGTAAATTATAGTTTTACCTATTGAGCTCATTTTCCATCTTCTATTCCTCCAAAGGTCCTCCCCCCAGTGAGTAACTTCCATTCATATGCTTCCAAGTGCATTACTTTACATTTTTTCAACATTAAATCTCACCTGCCATCTAGCTTCCCACCCCTCTATTCTAATTAGGTATTCTTGAATATGGTCCCTTACCATCCCTTCTGCTAGTTTATATATTATTGGTGTTAGGATGACTGATCTGTAGTTTCCAGGTATATACTGTATATTGGCCTTTTTGAATATTGGTACAAGTTTGCTTTTCTCCAATCATCTGGTACCAATCCAGTCAGTCGGCTGCTGTTAACATTTAGGAACAACAGTCTGGCTATGACATGGCTGAATTCATAACCTGGTGATTTGTGCACATTAGAATTTTCTAGTCTTTTTTGAACATTGATCTGTGTCGGCCGCATGGGTATAATGTTATTAACCATCTTTATAATGCTATTAATCCTCTATTACGCCCCTCTTTTTCCTTTGCATATACTGAGAAGAACATATTGGATACAGTAACCTTCACCCTGTCATTTGTGATCAACTTTCCCTCATCATCCTTTATAGGGCAAACTGACAGTCACCAGCTCTCTGCTCATGGAGCTCTGAGAACCGAGTGATCAGCAGTGTATAATCGCTCGGCTCTCAGTCTTAGAGCCAGCAGGGGAAAAATGCAGTATCGGACTGATGGTGCATCCACCTAGGTAAGTATGACTCTTGACTCTTTTTTTCATCACTGAACATAACTACACGATATTGTCAAAAGTATAGTGAGGCCTGCCTTTACACACACATGAACTTTAATGGCATCCCAGTCTTAGTCTGTAGGGTTCAATATTGAGTTGGCCCACCCTTTGCAGCTATAACAGCTTCAACTCTTCTGGGAACACTGTCCACAAGGTTTAGGAGTGTGTCTATGGAAATGTTTGACCATTCTTCCAGAAGCGCATTTGTGAGGTCAGGCACTGATATGGATGAGAATGCCTGGCTCGCAGTCCCCACTCTAATTCATCCCAAAGGTGTTCTATCTGGTTGAGGTCAGGACTCTGTGCAGGCCAGTCAAGTTCCTCCACCCCAAACTCACTCATCCATGTCTTTATTGACCTTGGTTTGTGCACTTGTGTTCAGTCATGTTGGAAAAGTAAGGGTCATCCCCAAACTGTTCCCATAAAGTAGGGAGCATGAAATTTTCCAAAATGTCTTGGTATGTTGATGCTTTAACCCCTCCTTACAGGTGTATAGTAATTATATGTCGGCAAGGTGCACTCCCATCCTAAGAAGCCGTCATATGACGTCCTCCCGTTTTCGCCGCTCTGTGGGCCCCCAGGGGTCCGCATTGCGGCGATCGGGAATCGCCCGTGTCCCTCGGGACTCTGGCCTTCCATGATCGGGGTAAAGAGCCAATAAAATGGGCTCTTTACCACGTTACCGGCTGTGTCCTATCACAGCCGGTCACTTCCGACCAAAACAAACAGTGGAGTGCACGCCACTGGGGGCACGCAGCGCGGCGATCAGGGTTCGGGCTTGTCCCTCGGACAAAGCCCAACCCCGATCACGGTAAAGAGCCAATCATATTGGCTCTTTACCACGTGACCGGCTGTGTCCAATGACAGCCAGTCATAGAATGAGCAGAATCCACGGTAACGAGCTGTTACCGGGTTCTCCTCTACACACACCGATCGTGTGTGAGGAGGAGATAGCGGTAACAGCTCGTTACCGCTTGCTGTGTGCACCAATCACACTGATTGCCCCCCAATAAAGAGTACCTGTCACCACCCCATCAAAGTACCTGTCACAGCCCATCAAAGTACCTGTCACATCCCATCAGAGTACCTGTCACCTGCCCATCAAAGTACCCGAGTACCTGTCACCTGCCCATCAGAGTACCAGAGTACCTGTCACCAACCCATCAAAGTACCTGAGTACCTGTCACCTGCCCATCAAAGTACCCGAGTACCTGTCACCTGCCTATCAAAGTACCTGAGTACCTGTCATTAACCCATCTGAGTACCTGAGTACCTGTCACCAACCCATCTGAGTACCCGAGTACCTGTCACCAGCCCATCACAGTACCCGAGTACCTGTCATCAACCCATCTGAGTACCCGAGTACCTGTCACCAGCCCATGAGAGTACCTGAGTACTTGTCACCAGCCCATCAGAGTACCCGAGTACCTGTCACCAGCCCATCAAAGTACCCGAGTACCTGTCACCAGCCTATCAGAGTACCCGAGTACCTGTCTCAAGCCCATCAGAGTACCCGAGTACTTGTCACCAGCCCATCAGAGTACCCGAGCACCTGTTATCAACCCATCTGAGTACCCGAGTACCTGTCACCAGCCCATCTGAGTACCCGAGTACCTGTCACCAACCCATCTGAGTACCCGAGTACCTGTCACCAGCCCATC
>BLSH010316260.1:1720116-1741771 GCA_018402905.1 Glandirana rugosa | reverse complement strand
TAAGAGACAGTTCCCACACAATTTGAAGATGATTTTAGAACACTAATATGGCTTCACCCGCCTGAAACAGGGTTTTCCCACACAATTTGAAGATGATTTTAGAACACTAATATGGCTTCACCCGCCTGAAACAGGGTTTTCCCACACACTTTGAAGATGATTTTAGAACTTTAATATGGCTTCACTCGCCTGAAACAGGGTTTTCCCACACACTTTGAAGATGATTTTAGAACACTAATATGGCTTCACGCGCCTGAAACAGGGTTTTCCCACACAATTTGAAGATGATTTTAGAACACTAATATGGCTTCACCCACCTAAAAGAGCGTTTTCCCACACAATTTGAAGATGATTTTAGAACACTAATATGGCTTCACCCGCCTGAAACAGGGTTTTCCCACACACTTTGAAGATCATTTTAGAACACTAATATGGCTTCACCCACCTGAAACAGGCTTTTCCCACACACTTTGAAGATAATTTTAGAACACTAATATGGCTTCATGCGACTGAAACAGGCTTTTCCCACAAATTGCAGATGATTTTAGAACACTAATATGGCTTCACCCGCCTGAAACAGGGTTTTCCCACACACTTTGAAGATGATTTTAGAACACTAATATGGCTTCATGCGGCTGAAACAGGCTTTTCCCACACACTTTGAAGATGATTTTAGAACACTAATATGGCTTCACCCGCCCTAAACAGGCTTTTCCCACACACTTTGAAGATGATTTTAGAACACTAATATGGCTTCACACGCCTGAAACAGGGTTTTCCCACACAATTTGAAGATGATTTTAGAACACTAATATGGCTTCAACCCCCTTAAACAGGGTTTTCCCACACAATTTGAAGATGATTTTAGAACACTAATATGGCTTCACCCGCCTGAAACAGGGTTTTCCCACACACTTTGAAGATGATTTTAGAACACTAATATGGCTTCACCCACCTGAAACAGGGTTTTCCCACACACTTTGAAGATGATTTTAGAACACTAATATGGCTTCACCCGCCTGAAACGTGGTTTTCCCACACACTTTGAAGATGATTTTAGAACACTAATATGGCTTCACGCGCCTGAAACAGGGTTTTCCCACACACTTTGAAGATGATTTTAGAACAATAATCTTTCCCTTAAAGCAACAGCTGGAGGCTTACCCGAGTACCTGTCACCAGCCCATCAGAGTACCCTAGTACCTGTCACTAGCCCATCTGAGTACCCGAGTACCTGTCACTAGCCTATCTGAGCACCCTAGTATCTGTCACTAGCCCATCTTAGTACCCGACTGCCTGTCACTAGCCCATCTGAGTACCCAAGTACCTGGCACCAGACCATCTGAGTACCCAAGTACCTGGCACCAGACCATCTGATTACCCGAGTACCTGTCACCAGCCCATCAGAGTACCCAAGAACTTTTTACCAGCCCATCAGAGTGCCAGAGCACTGTATGCCAGCCCATCAGAGTACCCAAGTTCCTTTTACTAATCCATCAGAGTACCTATCTGCAGCCCATAAGAGTACCCGAGTACGTATCTGCAGCCCATGCCTCATAAAATATACATTGGGGTGTTTGCTTTCCAAAATGGGGTAATTCCACTGTCCTGGTGCTCCAGGACCTTCAAAATTGTGATAGGTAGGAATGAAATTAGATGTGTAATTTATGCTCCTAGAACGCCTGAAGGTACTACTTCAATGCTGAACCTCTCTATGTGGCCGGGCTGTATAAAAGTCTCACACATGTGGTATTGCCATACTCAGGACGAGTAGCAGAATATATTTTGGGGGGTCATTTTTGCTATGTACATGCTATGTGTTAGAAATATCATATAAATTAACAACTTTGTGCAAAAAAAAATAAGTTTTAATTTTCTTTCCACGTTTTCCGAAGACTTGTGGAAAAAAATGAACCGTACAAAAAACTCATAATGCCTCATGGAATATACATTGGGGTGTTTGCTTTTCAAAATGGGGTCATTTTGTGGGTAATTCCTAGCTCCTAGAACGCATGATGGTGCTCCCTGCATGTTGGACCTCTCTATGTGGCCAGGCTGTGTAAAGGTCTCACACATGTGGTATCGCCATACTCAGGACGAAAAGCAGAATGTATTTTGGGGTGTCATTTTTGCTATGTACATGCTATGTGTTAGAAATATCTTATAAATTGACCACTTTGTGTAAAAAATAAAAGAGCTTTTATCTTCTTTCCGCCTTTTTCAAAGACTTAACCGTGCAAAAGACACATAATGCCTCATAAAATATACGTTGGGGTGTTTGCTTTCCAAAATGGGGTCATTTTGTGGGCAATTCCATTGTCCTGGTGCTCCAGGGCCTTCAAAAGTGTAATAGGTGGTTGAGAAATGAGATATGTAATTTATGCTTGTAGAACGCCTAAAGGTGCTACTTCAATGTTGGGCCTCTGTATGTGGCCAGGCTGTGTAAAAGTCTCACCCATGTGGTATCGTCATACTTAGGAGGAATAGCAGAATGTGTTTTGGGGTGTCATTTTTGCTATGTACATGCTATGTGTTGGAAATATCTTATAAATGGACAGCTTTGTGTAAAAAAAAGGGTTTTAATTTTTTTTCCACATTTTCTAAAAACATCTGGAAAAAACTGACATGTTCAAAAGACTCATTATGCCTCATAGATTATACGTTGGGGTGTTTGCTTTCCAAAATGGGGTCATTTTGTGGGAAATTCCATTGTCCTGCTGCTCCAGGGCCTTCAAAAATGTAATAGGTGGTTGAGAAATGAGATGTGTAATTTATGCTCGTAGAACGCCTAAAGGTGCTACTTCAATGTTGGGCTTGTGTATGTGGCCAGGCTGTGTAAAAGTCTGACACATGTGGTATCACCATACTCAGGAGGAGTAGCAGAATGTATTTTGGGGTGTCATTTTTGCTATGTACATGGTATGTGTTGGAAATATCTTATAAATGATCAACTTTGTGTTAAAAAAAAAATGCATTTTAATTTTTTTTCCCACATTTGCCATCAACTTCTGTAAAAAAATGAACTGTACAAAAGACCCATTATGCCTCATAGATAATATGCTAGGGTGTTTGCTTTCCAAAATTGGGTCATTTTGTGGGCAATTCCATTGTCCTGGTGTTCCAGGGCCTTCAAAAGTGTAATAGGTGGCTGAGAAATGAGATGTGTAATTTATGCTTGGAGAACGCCTGAAGGTGCTACTTCAATGTTAGGCCTTTGTATGTGGCCAGGCTGTGTAAAAGCCTCACACATGGGGTATCACCATACTCAGGAGGAGTAGCAGAATGTATTTTGGGGTGTCATTGCAAGTATGCATATGCTGTGTGTGAGAAATAACTCTTTGTTTAACAATTTTGTGTAAAAAAAAAAAAATTACAACTTCAAAAAACTCACCATGCCCCTTACTAAATACCTTGGAATGTATACTTTCCAAAAAGGGGTCATTTGTGGGTGGCTTGTTAGGGTCTCAAGAAATGAGATAGGTGGTCAGTACATCAGGTGTGATCAATTTTTAATGATTTGCACCATAGCTTGTAGACTCTATAACTTTCACAGAGATTAAATAATATCCACTAAGTTGGGTTATTTTTACCAAAGATATGTAGCAGTATAAATTATGGCCCAAATTTATGAAGAAAAATGACTTTTTTGCTAAATTTTTCAATACAAACTAAAAAAAAGTGTTTTTTTTTCAAAATTTTCGCTACTTTTTTGCTTATATTGAAAAAAATAAAAAACCCAGCAGTGATTATATACCACCAAAAGAAAGCTTTATTTGTGAGAAAAAAATGATAAAAATGTTGTTTGGGTATAGTGTAGCATGACTAATTGCCATTTAAAATGTGAGAGCGCTGAAAGCTGAAAATTGGTCTGGGAAGGAAGGGGGTGTAAGTGTCTTGTATGGAAGTAGTTAAGAGTTCTCTTCACTGGAACTAAAGGGCCAAGCCCAACCCCTGAAAAACAAACTCACACCATAATCCCTTCTCCACCAAATTATTTGGACAAGTGCACAAAGCAAGGTCCATAAAGACATGGTGAGCGAGTTTGGGATGGAGGAACATGACTGGCCCGCACAGAGTCCTGACCTCAACCAGATAGAACACCTTTGGGATGAGTTAGAGTGGAGACTCCAAGCCAGGCCTTCTCGTCCATATCAGTGCCTGAGTGATCAAACATTCCCATAGACACACTCCTAAACCTTGTGAACAGCCTTCCCAGAAGAGTTGAAGCTGTTATAGCTGCAAAGGGTTGGCCAACTCAAAATTGAACCCTAAGACTGGGATGCCATTAACGTTCATGTGCGTGTAAAGATACTTTTGACAATATAGTGTATGTAACTATGTAATTTATTATTTAACAAATGTATATAAACATATGTTTTCTTTTAAACAAGATCATGCTGCTACAAGTGGCAAACAATTTTCAATAACCATTTTTTTTGTGTAAAAATGGTCAATTGCAGCTTTTGTAACAAAAAAGCATATCCCGTTTCCTAAGTTGTAGCATCACTATTCTGAATCTGTGGATAAAAGGAAACAATTTAAATTGATTAAAGGCTGTTTCTGGATTAGCAAATCAACCAACCTTACAGAAACCTGTCAAAATGTCAAGCACTGGCAGATTTCAGAAATTAATCCATAAATGTAAATAAGTTACCAAGTCAACATTATAAACAACTTTACTCTAATCCAAAGCCTGAAGCTGGTTTCACTGAAAAGCTATAATTACTTTTTTCACAGTCGATACCAGACACCGGTAACTGAACAGAAAATTGTGTGATAATAACTATACCTAATAAGGATGAGAAAACTTCTCAAAATTCTCACTGATGGCAGTTCACTTAGTCTACTACCCCTATCCTTTGTACCAACTTTGGATCCACCTCATTTTTCCCCCTTTTTTTTCTTTTTGGAATTAATGACTCCACACACCCAAGAGATATGAGAAAAAAGTGCCAAAAGTAAAGCTATTTTTTAGGCAAATGTAGTAGGCATGTATTAATGCAGCACTGTATTAACCAATTGACTACTGGACACTTAAACCCCCTTCCTGCCCAGGCCAATTTTCAGCTTTCAGCACTGTTGCACTTTGAATGACAATTGCGCGGTCATGCAACGCTGTACCCAAATTTAATTTTTATAATTTTTTTTTACACAAATAGAGCTTTCTTTTGGTGGTATTTAATCACTACTGGGGTTTTTATTTTTTGCTAAACAAACAAAAAGACCAAAAATTTTGAAATAAAAAAAAAACAGTTTTCATTGGTTGTTATAAATTTTTTTCTCCTTCATTGATGTGCACTGATGAGGCTGCACTGATGGACACTGATTGGCTGCACTGATGGGCACTGATAGGCTGCACTGATAGGCACTGATAAGACGGCACTGATGGCCACTTATAAGACGGCACTGATGAGCACTGATGAGGCAGCACTGGTGGGCACTGATAGGTGGCATTAATAGGTGGCACTGATGGGCAGCACTGAAGGGCACTAATAGGTGGCACTGATAGGCAGCACTGATGGGCACTGATAGGCAGCACTGATGCTCACTGATGGATCAACACTGATGACGAGACACTCATTGGCAGCCGTGATCGGCACTGATAGGTGGCACTGGTGTGCATTGATAGGTGGCACTGGTTGGTGGCACTGGTGGGCACTGATAGGCAGCACAATTATGCACTGGTAGATGGCACTGATGGGCACTGGTGGGCATAGATGAGGCTGCGGTGTCTCTCTGTGTGAGGAACCGATGTCCCTCTGACAGTAGCCAGTAATCGGGTTTCTTTTTCTCCTCACGCTGTCAGTGTGAGAAGAAAAAATAGCCATTTACCGACTCTGTTTACATCACGTGAGCTGCTGTCATTGGCTGACAGCTGATCACATGGTAAGGGGTCGGGATCAGCCGCTTACTCCGATCTATGATTAGCCGAGTCCCCTTGACAGCGTGCACCTTTTGAAGAAAAGCCAAACACTAACTATTCTTAAAAATTATACCCCCCCCCCATTCCTCCTACCTTTACTAGCTACCCTGTATAAAAAAGATTTATGTACCTACCTATTTTTAATCTGCTCCTAGTCATGCGATTCCGCAGGTCCAGTTTCCCTATGTCAGTAAGTGGCTTCTGTAGGGGAGAGGAGGGAGCACCAACAATGGCTTGGCCATGAGAACCTATGAATGATGTCATGGGTCTGGGACTGTACAGCTGTTGTTAAGCATTAAGGGGAACCAGAATTGTTAGATCATGACAGGCCTGGATTAAAAAATATAAGTACACATATTTTTTTTTTTTCATACAGGTTATGCAGAAGAGGTAGGGAGAGGGGGAGGAAACATTTTAGATTAGTTAGGGTTAGGCTTTTTGTCATTTTTAGCATTACACCAGGAGACATCAACTGCCTGCAAGTGTATATTTCCTTGTGAAGTAACAGAGAGATGCACAGCTTCTCCATTTGTGCAATCCCCTGGCTTCCTGGGTGACATCATGGCTCCTGGGATTCCCAGCCGTTGTCAAGCACTCCTTTAAATGGAGCTGCGGGATAACATGACTGGACCATAGCAGATTAAGAATAGGTAAGCATACAGATCTTTTTATATAGGTTAAGCAGGATAGGCACCATCTTCTTGCAGTCTACTGTACAAACGGTACTTTCTATACAGCAGAAGACCTGAAAGTGAAAGTTAAACTGCAACAGAGGAAGATTATGTCTCTATCCCTGGATTTTGTAAATCTTTGCTTTGTAAATGATATGCACTAGGTACTTTGTTTCCGTATGTTTAGTTCGGCTTTTAAAGCATTCTTTTTGCCAACATGGCAATTTGCTTGTTCCCTTAAGCAAATCTGAAGACACAGCTCTGTGTATGGCATACTATGTTTGTGCATGCTGAGAGATGTTAAGAGAACATTTCATCCTAGGATTATGTATCTGAAAGTTTTATCACGGCAGCATGAAAACTTGCTCTGGGCATAATATATATTTTAAAAACCCATGTTTCCTAAGGTAAATTACAGATTATAATAGTCATAAACAAAAGTGGTTCTTTTTCTGCCCTGCATTTCAATATGACGTTTCTAAGAATGGTGTTGATTTTCTGTCAGCATAATATTTCCAAAACTTTAAGCCTAAAATTATTTTTTAAAATAAAATTTAAATATTGTATAACAGCATATGAAATAGGTAACTCTAGATCACTGTTACATAATTATTTTTTGATCATTCTTTGATTTCATTTTTTGAGAGAGTGTGTGTATATTATGAGGGATTAGCTCAATGGGGATCACCTTCCCTGGGAAAAAGGTTGTTCAAACAGCATGTTTTCTTAAAATTTGACCTGTAGCCAAGTTTATTTAAAAGGTTGCAGGCAAATCAAATAAACAAAACAGAAAATAAATCCTTGCCATCCAGACACTAACTAAACAGTTTCAGTATCCTAACTCCGAGGTGAAGGGCTTCTCCCAGTCACCCACAAAACAACGATAATGCAAACCTTTTGTTTCAGTCACAAAGCAAAGTTCACTTCATCAGCTCTCAGGCTTGCTGGCTCCTGAGTCCCAGGTCAGAGGCCTTATCTGATCCAGGTCTGCTTCCTTTATACCACCTGTTGATGGACACAAGTGGTCCACAAAATCCGGTCTGGAACCCACCCCGCCAAGGTGGCTGGTAAAACCTGGACCGGATTCCACCTTAGTTTCCTGCAAGTGAACGCATGTGAGATGAAACATAACATCCATCAATCACCTCGCCTTTCATAACGCCACATATACCCCCCTCTGCTTAAGCCCCTGCAGCTGAGCAAATGCCCCAAACAGACAATTGATATGGAAAGGGCATCTGTATTATTTTGGAGTTTTCCAGCTCTATGTTCCACTGGGAACCTAAATACTTGAAGAGCAAGGAACCACCTTGTCATCCGATTGTTTTTCTCTTTGTTATGACACAAATCCATTTAAGAGGGGCATGATTCGTGACTATTTTGAATGGTCTCCCAACAGGTATTATTTCAGGGCATCTAAGGCCCATTTGATAGCTAAACATTCCTTCTCAACAATGGCATAGTTTTTCTCATGTCTGTTGAGCTTTCTGCTAAGGTAAACCACTTGGGACAGTACAGCACCCAGTCCCACATCAGAGGCGTCTGTCTGCACCACAATTCCTTTGTGAAATCTGGGGTCTCGAGCACAAGTTGTGCACAAAGGGCTTGTTTCAACATTTGAAATGCCTTCTCTGTCAGTGGGGCTGCAATGGTGGCAACATTGGGTATAAAACACCTATAGTACCAGGTGATCCCCAGAAATGCACAAACTTGTTTTTTATTTATAGGTAGGGGCCACTTTTGTACAACCTCAATCTTATTGATCTGAGGCTTAATCAGCCCCAACCAATAATGTAGCCAAGGTATTTGGCCTCCTCCAAGCCTATGGTACGCTTTTTGGGGCTGGCAGTGAGTCCTGTTTTCCTAAGGGAATCCACTACTGCTTGCGCCTGGGGCAAATGGGATTCCAATCTAGGCTGTGGATGGCTACATCGTACAAATAAGTAGCTGTGTATTGGCGATGTGGTCTTAAGGTCTTATCCATCATTCTCTGGAATGAGGCAGGAGCACCATGCAAGCTAAAAGGCATCTGCTTACACTGGAAGGACCCCTCAGGTTAGAAAACACAGTTTTCTCTTTGGCAGACTTTGTTAGGGGTATCTGCCAATAACCTTTAGTCAGATCTAAAGTAGTTAAGTACTGGGCACCTCCCAATCTGTCAACAAGCTCGTTGACCCAAGGCATTGGGTACGCATTGAATTTAGACACGCTGTTCAACTTCCTGAAATCATTACAAAACCTTATAAATCCATCTGGTTTTGGGAAAGACACTATGGGACTTGACCAGTCACTGCGAGACTCCTCTATCCAGCTCTAACATATTCTTTATTTCATTTGCAACTGCTTCCCGCCTAGCCTAAGGTATTCTATAGGGCTTTACATTTACGTGGACACCTGGTTCCGTAATTATGTCATGCTGTATAACTGTGGTCAGTCCGGGCAGGTGAGAGAAAAAGTCTCTATTATTACTTACAAATTCTTTAACGTCCTTCTGTTGGGCCACTGACAAGGTTACAGTTATGGGTACTTCAGGTGTCACGGGAGCCATGTCCTTTTGGCGGGTTGGCATTGCCAGTAAAGTCTCTCTGTCCTTCCAAGGTTTCAAGAGATTAATGTGATATATTTGCTCAGGTTTTCTTTTCCCTGAGTGGTAAACTTTGTAATTTACCTCCCCTAATCTTTCCATAATTTCAAAGGGACCTTGCCACTTTGCTAGGAATTTACTCTCAACGGTGGGGACTAGTACCAGCACTCTATCACCAGGCTTGAAGACCCGGGTCTTGGCACCCTGATTATAAACCCTTCTCTGGGCTTGCTCGATATGTTCCTGTTCAAGTGGCATGACAGCAGCGATTCTATCTTGCATCAGTGAGATATGCTCAATGACACTTCTATAAGGTGTGGTCACTCCCTCCCACATTTTGTTTGCAACATCTAGAAATCCCCTGGGATGTCTACCATTCAGTAGTTCAAAAGGGGAGTAACCTGTAGATGCCTGAGGTACCTCCCGTATGGCAAACATGAGGTATGACAGCGATAACATTTTATATTTTCTTTCCCCAGTCCTCTAAATGGCCTCATTGACCTTCCTGACCTATTTGGCCTGTCTCCAGGTCCTGAGCCTATAGTCTCATTATTTGTAGCAACAATTTTGTAATTTTTCTCCATGTCCTTGAACCCAGGAACAGTCTTACCGGATCCTCCGGATGATTTTTCACCCCTAGAGACATTGGAGTGGGGCACGGATGGGTGAAACAAGTCCTCAGCAGCAGTATATCTCTCCACCAGGTCCACCAACTGGTTTGCAGTCTTAGGGTCCCCATGGCTGACCCATTTCCTTAAAGTGGCAGGGAGCGCCCATGGTCCATGATCACATGCTCCACAATCTTAGGGCCTGGCAAAGTCTCTGGCTGCAGCCACCTCTTGGTGAGGTGTATTAAGTCAAGCATTTGGGACCAGAGTGGCTTGTTAGAACTGTATGACCACTGATGCACCCGTTGAACCCAGACTGCAATGGTGACGCCCATGCGTGCAAGCATCTCAGCTTTCAGTGTCTCATAATCTTGGGCAGCATCTGGTTGCAGTCATACTAGGCCTTTTAGGGTTCTCCTGTCAGAAAGGGTGCTAGTAGTCCTGCCCATTGCTCTTTTTGCCATCCTTCTTGAACAGCGAATCTTTTAAAAGTTGTGAGGTACGCTTCCACATCATCTGCAGGTGTCATCTTCTGCAGGAAATAGCTGGCACACACCATTTTCTGTTCCACTTGTCAAAGGACTTACAGACCCCTTCTTTAACTCCATCAGGGCCTCCGCAAATTGGCAATTCGTCTCCTGCTGGACTGCAATGGCCTGGCGATTCGCCTCCTGCTGGACTGCAATAGCCTGGTGATTCATCTCCTGCTGGGCTGCAATGGCCTGGCGATACGCCTCCTGCTGCTGGTGATTTGCCTCCTGCTGTGCTGCAGCGACCTCTGCAACTTGGCGGTTGGATTCCTGCTGCTGGCGATTGGTTTCCTGCTGGGTTGCAGTGGTCTGCAACAGGGCTTTTAATCCACCCTCCATCTTTCCACTTGTTCAGAAAGATGCCCGCATTCTCCACCATGTGTGAGTGATTAGCTCAATGGGGATCACCTTCCCTGGGAAAAAGGTTGAAGATCCCGGCAGCTCAAACCGCAGGTTTTCTTAAAATCTGACTTGTAGGCAAGTTTATTTAAAATGTTGCAGGTAAATCAAATAAACAAAACAGAGAATAAATCCTTGCCATCCAAGCACTAACTAAACAGTTTCGGTTTCCTAACTCAGAGGTGAAGGGCTTCTCCCAGTCACCCACAAAACAACGATAATGCAAAACTTTTGTTTCAGTCGCAAAGCAAAGTTAATTTCATCATCTCTCTCAGGCTTGCTGGCTCCTGAGTCCCAGGTCAGAGGCCTTATCTCATCCAGGTCTGCTTCCTTTATACCACCTGTTGATGGACACAAGTGGACCGCAAAATCCGGTCCGGAACCCACCTCGCCAAGGTGCCTGGTAAAACCCAGACCAGATTCCACCTTAGTTTCCTGCAAGTGAATGCATGCAAGGTGAAACATGCCGTCCATTGATCACCTCACCTTTCAGAACATCACAATATATACAGAAATAGTGATAAAAAGTTCATGAGAGTGCAGGTATTGATCCACTTAAAAATGTTACCTACCAAGTTGTTCAATATGAGTACAGGGGAAGGGCTGCCTTTGTTAATATGAAATGAGATATGAATGACTCTTTACACAAAATTCTTCTGTACTTTATTATGAAAATCATGTAACATTCTCTTTTCTGCCATCAACAGTTATTTCACATTCCATCAATTTGCACTTTGCAATGTGTACTGTTATACATGTTATAATAGTTAATCCACATGTTACATAATAGAATATACAATTTTCAGAGCAATACAAGATTGCAGGATGGAAACAAGATTGGGAGATGTACTGGAACTGCTGTCACAGAAAATGGCTATCTGAAAGTATATAAAATGATATTAGTTAAATGAATGGAAAAAAATGTATCAAACTTAGAGAAAAAGGGTACTCACATCCCACAATTACATTAAAGAAATAAATAAATTTACTTTTAAGTATACCCATATAAATGATGTAACATATTCCCATTGTATTCATTTCATAAATATATTAAAATAGTATATAAACCAATTAAAAACCTTGTTAGATTGTATTAACAAGAACACTTTTTTAAAGCATGTCTTTTCCAGCATTTATATCAGTGTTCAGTGTACATATTTCTTATTTATAAAACATTCTTGAATCATCACAAAAGAACATGATAGATTTAAATAGATTGCTTGTTGAAATAGATGGCTGCTTCATTCATAACTGCTTCAACAAGGAATGCATTTCACAAACTGTTCAGACTTATCAGGAAAATCAGTAGTAAATATTGCACTAAATGAATAAAAAAAGCAGATATCAGTAATAACATTGATTACATTCAGATGCCCAAAAACAGTTTCCACATAACTTAACCTCAAATTGAATAATCAATGATGTTCAAAATACCTGGTCAACGTAACTGTCCCAGAAAAAGAGAAATGAGTCCTTTCCCAGACCATCATTGCATCATCCACTGGCCTGATAGCAACAAGACTAGCCATAATAAATATTTTTTAGCAGGTTGTCTATCCCACCTCTTTTTTTTTTTTTAACTTTACTTTATTTTTCCTGGTCAGAATTGGTAATAGTCATTGTACAGGTAGAGATATTATTAAATATTTAGCAATATATGATATAATGTAATGTACTAGGATTGTAGACATTAAGCTTATTAAAGTAGAAATAAAGGCAGAACTTTTTTTTTTTAATGTCGAATAGAATTAGGCTCCAGTTAGCTAAGCTATTCCCTTGAGAAAGTCACATGACCTGTGACGCAACACGTCGGGAGGAGCCAGTGATGATATTTCTGGTGGCTCCTGTCCTCGGAAGCACAGTGAGGAGGAGAGCTGCCTATGAGCAATATACTGTGACAGGCAATGTACAAGATATGTAAAATGTGAGTGGACCTTTTTATGTTTTATTAAACAAGCACTGTTTTTACAATCTTGCGTGATGAAACTCTCTTTCCTTTGCTTTGAGAATTTACCCTAATGAGTGGGTTGCCAAGATGTACAAAAAGGAATACACAGGATCCATTAAGTACAGCTGATGTTTCGTTCCAATGTGGTTAAACCTATATCTGCATCATTAAAATGAGATTTGACCCATGGGGGTCTAAAGTTGAGGTGAGCAGGCATTGCACTTAGAGGAGGCGGTGAAAGTTTTTGAATCACGCACTTTGAGCATTATTGTGCGGCACAGATTTTGGAGTGAATGAATTAACGTTTGTCACTGAAGAATCTGCATATTAATTTTGGACTGCATGTGGACTTAATTTTGCACAATATCTAATTTATGAATTTTTTATTTTTTGTACATTTTTTGACATTTTATGGTGTTTTGATTATTCATTATATTATGGCACTATTTATTTTTATTACGTTTTATGAATTGTTTATATGTGTTATTGGAGATTTTAATTGATTCAGGGAATAGTGCACTATTATTTTATATAGGAGGTGCGATTGAGTATGCATTCTTTTTTGCACATTTCAATGTGTTTCCATATTTTTCAGTGGGCAAAAAAGGTGATTGCACCATTTTCAAAATAATGCCTCACCAAACCACATGGTATGAGCATATTTGCAAGATGCGTGGGAGTGCCTTTAGGAATTAATGACACCACTGTGCAACTGCAAAGGGGCAGCATGTATTTTTGTGTTGTGGGAAAGCACACAATTTTGCATGCGTTCCTACAATGCACTGGTGCAAATGAAGCCTAAGGGAGGATTATAACTCCTGCCAGCTTTTTAGCCATTTTCTTCCGGTGGTGAGAGATTTCCCTTCACTACATATCCCATAGCCAAAAACAGGATGCAAGAAGAAATCTCTCCAATGACTGTTATGGTGGCAACTTAAAATTTGGAAATATCTTTCACTTTCTCTCTCAGTAATACAGGACAAATATAGCAGGTGAATATCCCTAAAGGGGACACAGACAGTAATACAAACAGGTGTTTTAATCCTTATCCATTCTATCCAAATCTAAAAAAAAGTTTTGCCTTTAGTAAAGTTATACTTTCATTACAATTACAATTTCTGCAGTTTTTCCTGGAATAATTAAGTCTTACCTCTTCACAATGTGATGCCGGCTGTTTTTCTCTGGATGTGTTTGCATTTCGGGTCGAGAATGAGCCCCTGCTTGGTGTCAGCACCCGGGCAGCCAAAAGAAGGGATCCACAATAAGGACCTGGAAGCAATGGAAAACCTTTACCTCTAAAGTTGTAAGTTGTGATCCTTTCTTCTAATGTTGCTGCACAATGTCAAATGTTTTCATCGCAGGTTCAAGATGATAATGTCGCTGATAATGCAATTGCAATTTTACCTAATTCAACCCATTACTTTTTCAAACTCCCCTTTATAGATACAGTACAGGTGTGTTAATGTAAAAAAGAAGTAGGACATACGTAAGACCTTAATATGCATAATTAAGCTTAAAGTGTCACAAAACCCAGTGACATGAAAATCGCTCACCTGCCCCCTCCACAGTACCCACAGCTTATAAACCTTCTTTTTACATTAAAATGCTGCCACTGTATACATTTGGGATGATCTGTATACCATGGGTCCCTGATAACCTGCACAGTTTGTCCATAGCTGTGTGTTCAGGTAGGAGGAGTTTTCCACTACAGCCTGTATACATGCCAACATGTGTGATGTCAATAGCATGTGACCTGAACAATTCAACTGAAACAGGAAATGTTCTATCCAGCATAAGAGACCAAACTGAGCATGTGCAGCTTTACCACCCTTCTGTGTATTATATGGTCTTATATGGACTTGCCCAGATTGACAGTGCAGGAGGGAAGGATTCATGGCATACCGGATAAAACAGTCTTTTTTACTCAATGCAGAGGATTAACCCCTTAAGTTTCACAGTGAGTATAACAAGCATGCTATACAGACTGATTTTATTGTTGTGGGTTTAGTAACACTAATGTATTCTTTAAAGCCCTAGTTCATTTAGAAATCTAAAAACAAAAATTAGCACAAAGTACATTACTGTAGCGTGTGTCCTTTGTGCTGCCGATTTAGCTGAAATCCTCCTCCATCAATATCCCCCCACCCTCCATTGCCATAATCTTCTAGTGTGGTAGGGGTTAATAGAGCCAACTGAGCTGTGAAAGACACTGATTAAGAATGCTTAACTTTGCCTGCCTTGTCCCCCTCTCTCCTCCACTCACAGAAGCTGTGCTATAGCTTCTATGAATAAAATGTGACCTATGAATGGAGGTGGTGGACCTTTCAATTTTCCACCCATCCTCCATTCATAGATCCTGTTTCATACATAGAAGTGATAATACAGCTTCTATGAATGGAGTAAGGGCTGGCATAGTCAGGCACTCTTGATGGGAGGCTGTCATAGCTCCATTGGCTCTATTAACCCTGCTGCACTGGAAGATTCCTAGGACAGGGTGGGTAGGGTATCAATAGAGGAAGATTTCAGCTAATGGAGAATACAACAGCACAAGGGATACATCCTACTGACTACAAGTAATGTTCTTTGTGCTGATTTTTGCTTTTTGGTTTATGACTAACCTTAGGCTTACATTTTGCACAACAGAATGACATTTACATTTAAACAACCCATACTGAGGACAATTAGTTACCTGTGGGCAACAAAAAGATAACTGATAGGATGAGTTGTCAGCAAAGAGAATTATAAGATGTTTGCATATCTCTGAACATAACAACCATAAAATAAACTACATTCGTAAATGCGACTTTTAAATGATCTGTAAATAAGGGTTTTATAGATTGATGATATTCAAGCTTGTCAGTACAACACTATTCCCCTAAGAAATCCTTAAGCTGCATGACAAAATTAAATGACATCAACTATAATAGCTTTGTTCGACGTAAAGTTACAAACACAGGTGAAAATGCAAGTTCAAGCATGTGGCAATAATTCATACACAATATTTCATTTTAACAGTATATACTCCACTGCTGTGATGATGCCAACTCTTCATAGGACCTTCCAAAGTAAATTTTCACAGCCAACACAGATCCTATCACATTTCAAATAACAAAAAATGCCCTTGATGAACTATCAATGGAATGTATGCCAAACATTCCTCAAACTGCCCATATATTTGTTAATTGTGGACACTTTTCAAGCCTTCTGCCAAAAAGTCAGGTTACGTATAACTGAACTGTTCATAGCAGCTGTTTTAGTTTTGATTAACCAAATGAGCAAATGTAGTCAAAAAGCATTTTTGATTGATGTTGACCCATATTTAATCATTTCAAACCATTTGTATTCAAAACAAAAAAGAGACAACTTACCCAGTCCTGACAAATGCAATTAATATCCAAAAAATAAGGTCTATGTAGCTTATTTGTTTGTTATTTGTTCATTGTGTAAATGGAATGCACAGGTTTACAGATATCAAGAGAAAAACAATGCCTATACACAGTGGCGTCACTGGGGGGGTTGTCCACACCAGGGTGACACCCACTAGAGGGGTGACACCATCTGAAAGCCCTTGCTCCCTTTTGGGAGGTTTTTTTCAGCCATTTCGCCAACACCTCCAGCCAGTGCTGCTTCTTTCTCCTCCTATCTCGCAGCCTATCACTATCTCCGGGGGGCGCGGCTGCACACTGTCCTCTTGGACCTCTCCTCTTCAGCTGCCGCCCGGGTGCAATTTCTACTTTAGAACCCATCCTGGTCCCGAGCTGGTGTGGTAATGGTGAGGGGGGTGTCCGCCAGTGCCGCCTCCCTGAACCCGAGGTGAGGTGTGATAGGTGAGGGGAAGGAGTTGCCATGGTGTTGCCCCCCGTTGCACCTGAGCCACTCAGAGTCAGAGCTGCTGCTAGTGTAAAGAAGGGTATGTGTCGGCTGGGCTGTGCTGGTCTGACCATCATCAGACACATAGCTGTGTCTGATAACCAAGAGGAGGTGTGGTGCTGCTGGACACAGCTATATTATATACAGTGGGTATAGTAGCTGACTCTGGTAGGAGTTTCGCTGGGTCTGGTAGGAGGGCCTGTTGGCCATTATCCATTACTGCTCCTAGTGACTGAGCAATTGGAAAGTGCCTAATCTGCTATCCTCTAGGCCTTATTGACCATCGCAAAACACGCGCCAACAAGCTCCAATGCTGGGCTGCTGGCCCAAAAATAGGAGGGGGGGTGACATAATGTTTTACCGCACAAGGTGACACCATCCCTAGTGACGCCACTACCTATACACGTGGACCTTGAAAAACACATCAAGGTTTTTTCTCTTGATATCTGTTAACATTTGCATCCGATTTACCCAAAAGACCTATCTTTGAGCAACGTGGACCTTTTAAGACTGCTGCGCAAATACGGTGTGACGTAAAGCATTGCAACGACCGTCATTTTATTCTCTAGGGTGTTAGAAAAAAAATATAATGGTTGGGGTTCTAAGTAATTTTATAGCAAAAAAAAAAAGATTTTAACTTGCAAACACCAAATATCAGAAAAAGGCTCTGTCCTTAAGTGGTTAATATCGTGAAAACAAAAATAAGTGTCCATGAAAAATATACAAATGTCCATAAACAATATGACACTATTGTAACTCAGTGCATAACATGAAGTCCAACTGAATATGATGAAGTAGGTGTAAAAAATATCTGCTGAAACACCAAATATCCTTCACTAAGGTGATAAGTGCCAATTCCACTCCCTTAAGAATAAAGCTCACCAGATGTAGTGCCTTTGGCAAATCATGGCTCAGGGGGCTAAGTCCACGCCCCACACTATATAAGGCCGCTCACACAGCGGCCGTATATAGTATGTATAACGTGGAGATAGAGAGAGGTTAGGCAATTTAGTTAGTGGCGTGTCTGCAGTGCAGTATATAGATACAGTGTACATAGAGTACATACAGTCAGTGCAGGCAGTCTAAGAATGTATATATATATATATATATATATATATACACTGCATTCAATGTAGACTATATACAGTGTGTGCACGGATAAGGGTCTGGCATAGATTTTAAGGGGAATTCCACGCCAAAATTTAAAGAAAAATTGCGTGGGGGTCCCCCCCAAAGTCCATACCAGGCCCTTCAGGTCTGGTATGGATTTTAAGTGGAACCCTGTGCCAAATTAAAAAAAAAAAAATGTGTGTCGTTCCCCCAAAAGTCTATACCAGGCCCTTTAGGTCTGGTATGGATTTTAAGGGGAACCGCGCGCTAAAATAAAAAAAAGGGCATGGGGTCCCCTCAAAATCCATACCAGATCCTTATCTAAGCACGCAGCCTGGCAGGGCAGGGGACGACGACAAGTGAGCACCCCCCTCCAAACCACACCAGGCCACATGCCCTTGACATGGGATGGGTGCTTTGGGGTCCCCATGTTGATGAAGAGAAGGGCCTCTTCCCCACAACTCTTGCCGGTGGTTGTGGGGGCCTGCTGGCGAAGGGCTTATTGTGGAAGCCCCCTTTAACCAGTTCCCCACTGCCTACCACATATTTACGGCGGTAGTGTGGACGCTGGCTGCAAATCGCCGTAAAAAGGCAGCGATCTGCGAATGGCCGCTAGGGGGCGCACGCGTGCGCCCACTGCACTCCTGAGGAGTGTGCCTGCGGCTCGGGCGGACCCGGTCTGCCGGTGAGCCGCGATGAGCGGCCACAGGCAAAGAACGGGGAACCGCCGATGTAAACACGGCGGTTCCCCATTCTGACAGTGCAGGCATGGGAGATCTACTGGGATCAGTTAGATCTCTCATGCCCATGGTAGCCCAACCCCCCCCCCACAGTAAGAACTCACCCAGGGAACACAGTTAACCCCTAGATCTCCCCCTGCAGGTTAACCCCTTCACTGCCAATGACATTTACACAGTAATCAGTGGACATTTAAATTTCTGATCGCTGAATAAATGTCATTGGTCCCAAAAAAGTGTAAAAAATGTCCGACATGTCCGCTGCAATATCGCAGTACCGCTAAAAATCGCAGATCATTGCCATTACTAGTAAAAAAAAAAAACCCCAGAAATGAATTCTCACCATCCATAAACGCGGCCATTTTTGCGCAAAGCAATCAATAAACGGGGGGGTGGGGTCATTCAGTTACATCACCGGGTGGCCCCGCCCTTGAGTATAAATAAACTGTCAAAGCAAAAATAGGTGTCGGCGGGAGCTGTTTTGGATTTTTTTTCTTATTTTTCAGGTGATCGCGCGCCGTGATTGAGGATGGATTACATCAGGGGACACTTTTTTTTATTTTTTAAGAAAGGACTTGTCCCTAATTGTCCCTTGTGGTTTTTTCTTTTTTGACTCTTTTTTGGTGAATTGGGAGGGGTACAATGTACCCGATACCCATTCTCATGTGGGGTCGGGATCTGGGGGTCCTCTTGATAAAGGGGGCTTCCAGATTCTGATAAGCCCCCTACCCGCAGACCCCGATAACCACAGTCCAGGGATGTCGGGAAGAGGCTCTTGTCCCCATCAACGTGGGGAAAAAGTGCTTTGGGGTGGGGGCATAGAGCCCCTCCTGTCCAAAAGCACCCACCCCTCTATGTTGAGAGCATGTAGCCTGGTACGGGTCAGGAGGGGGGCGCTCACCCGTCCCCCCCATCCTGCCTGGCCAGGTTGCATGCTCAGATAAGGGTCTGGTATTGATTTTGGGGAGGACCCCACGTCAATGTTTTTTTAATTTTGCCGTGGAGTTCCCCTTAAAACTCATACCAGACCCGAAGGGCCTGGTATGGACTGGGGGGGTAATTTTTTTCAGTGATTTTTATCTATATTGCCAACATTACAGCCGCGAGCGATTTTAAATTACAATTTTTCCTTTAGAAATGTAATTTTGCGGCAGCACTGCTCTAAACATCACACAGATGTGCCACTTTACAGGCAGACCAAGGGGACCCCCCAGGCACAATATTTAAAGGAATATTTCATTTTTATTTTTTCACTTTAATCATTATTAAAATCACTGCTCCTGAAAAAACAATTGGTTTAAAAACTTTTTTTTGCATTGATACATGTCCCCTAGGATAGTGCCCAGGTCCCCATGCACTTTTTATGGCAATAATTTGCGTATAAGCCTTTAAAATGAGCACTTTTGATTTTTCATGTTCGAGTACCATAGACTTTAATAGGGTTTGAATGTTCACACTCATTTATTGCCTGTGCATATGTTCTGGTGGGGGGGTATTCGGCCCATACCTAGTTCTCACAGTTTACTAATTTAACCAGCATATGGACTTGTTTTAGCACATGTAAATGGCGTTCAAACCACACATGTGAGGTATCGCCACGAGCGTTAGAGTGAGAGCAATAATTCTATATTTTTAAAACGTCGCTTATGGAGATTTTTGAGTGCTGAAGTTTGGCGCCATTCCACAAGTGTGCGCAATTTTAAAGCATGACATGTTAGGTATCTATTTACTCGGTGTAACATCATCTTTCACATTATACAAACAAATCGGGCTAGTGTTTTTTTGTTGTTAGTGTTTTTCTTTATTCATGAAACAGTTTTTTTCCAAAAAAAAGTGTTTGAAAAATTGCTGTGTAAATACCTTGTGAAATAAAAAGTTGGAACGACCACCGTTTTATTCCCTAGGGTGTCTGCTAAAAAATATATACAGTAAAACCTCGGATTGAGAGTAACGCAGTTAGCGATCGTTTCACAATACAAGCAGTTTTTAAAAAAAATTCTGACTTGGTTTGTGAGCGCTGTCTCGCATAACGAGCAGAATTAAGCCTCTGTACATGCAATACCGCATGTGGCCAGAGGCGCTGGTGAGCCTCGGAGACTCCCGGAAGCATTCAGAAATACTCAGAAATACCGAAAGTGTAAACAGTTCCTGAGCATCTCTGAATGTTTCTGGCCGTTTCCGAGCCTCACCAGCGCCACCATACCTCTGGCCACATATGGTATTGCATACACCAGGCGCCCCCGGACTTCTGGCCACATACAGTACTGCATTGACCAGCAGTGCTGTGGAACGAATTAACTGAGTTTCCATTGTTTCCTATGGGGAAACATGCTTTGATATATGAGTGCTTTGGATTACAAGCATTCTCCTGGAATGGATTATGCTCGTAATCCAAGGTTCCACTGTATATTGTTTGGGGGTTCTGAGTAATTTTCTAGCAAAAAAATGATGGGAGAAAAGTGTCAGAATTGGCCTGGGTGGCAAGTGGTTAATTACCATAAGTAAGTGATACATAAATAATTATAATGCATTGTTTTTAAGGTTATTTTACTATATTTTCAAAAACTGTATTCAAGCAGGTGTCTTAACGGACAAATTACTGAAGTTTGAAGTTATAACTTCAAACCAATAATTTCACAGTAAATAGATAAAAAAATGATTATGTTATAACATTTAGCATAATAATATGTTATTTAGCTTGATTGACCCTTTCACGCCTAAGCCCTTTTCTGACATTTGTTGCTTATAAGTTAAAATCTTATAGTTAAGACCCTAGAGATTAAAATGATGATTGTTGCAATATTTTATGTCACCTGGTATTTGTGCAGTGGTCTTTCAAACACAGTTTTTAAAAAAAATACACTTCCATACACTGTGTGCAGAATTATTAGGCAAATGAGTATTTTGACCACATCATCCTCTTTATGCATGTTGTCTTACTCCAAGCTGTATAGGCTCGAAAGCCTACTACCAACGTTGTTAGTAGTAAAATTAGAGATCCCAGAATTGATATTCTAAAATTGAATATTCGTTGTTTACAGTCTTTTCCCGAATCCGCACTTTCCCAGTTAGTTCGATTTATTGTATAATAATACGATTTACAATATTGTATTAGTAAAAAAATAGATAAATGACACTTTAATAACCAAACTTCAATATTGAAGTTTGAAGTCATTAAACAGGCAATTCTGTGGACGAACTTATGTCAAAAACTTTTATATCATTTTATTGGAATTTTTGTTACGTAATATTAATAAATACATAGTGAATGAATA
>BLSH010316260.1:1638794-1675387 GCA_018402905.1 Glandirana rugosa | reverse complement strand
ATGCTCTTAAAGGGGACATTTTTTTTTCCCCTGCCATTTTTTTCAAAAAAAATTTTTTTTCTTTTTTTATGCATTTAAGTCTAAAAATGAGATCTGAGGTCTTTTTGACCCTGGATCTCATATTTTGGAGGTCCTGGCATGCTTTTTTTCTATTACAAGGAATGTTTACATTTCTTGTAATAGGAAAAAAAGTGATCAAAAATTTTTTTTTAAAAAGAAAGTTGTAAAAATAAAAATTAAAAAGTAAAATAAATAATAAAAAAAAAAAATTTTTAAAGCGCACCGTCCTTGCGAGCTCGCACGCAGAAGCGAACGCATACGTAAGTCCCGCCCACATATGAAAACGGTGTGCAAACCACACATGTGAGGTGTCGCCGCGATCGTTAGAGCAAGAGCAATAATTCTAGCCCTCCTCTGTAACGCAAAAATGCTAACCTGTAGAATTTTTTAAACGTCGCCAATGGAGATTTTTATGGTGCAAAGTTTGTCGCCATTCCGCGAGCGGACGCAATTTTGAAGCATAACATGTTGGGTATCATTTTACTCGGCGTAACATTATCTTTCACAATGTGGAAAAAAATTGACCTAACTTTACTGTTGTCTTATTTTTTAACTAAAAAAACTGAATTTTTTTTTAAAAAATCGCGCTTGTAAGACCAAATACGGTGTGACATAAAGTTTTGCAATGGCCGCCATTTTATTCTCCAGGGTCTTAGAAAAAAATATATAATGTTTGGGGGTTCTAAGTAATTTTATAGCAAAAAAAACTGTTTTTAACTGAAAACCACCGAACTCCAAAAAGAGGCTCGGTCTTAAAGTGGAGAGAGATATTAGCTGTTCCATATGGCTCAACCTGGGCTTTCACAAGTGATTCTGCAACTGAGAGTTGCTCAAAACGTTAATAAAAAAAATATGTAAAAGAGTAAAAAAATTAGCCCCCCTCTCAAAGTTATCATTCTTGTACACCAGTCATATGAGTTGGTATCCTATTGGCAAATTGGCAGTGTGCATGTGGTCTCCTGTCATGCTAATGGCTGTCTGCACGCCCTTCCACATTGGAGTAAACTTGCTTTGAGAAAGTTCCCCCAAATAAATGGTTCTCCCTGATACTGATAGCGACTAATTAGCCTTTAGGAGGAAACCTGTATCCAGCATTGCACCAAATATTTGGTTAATGATGTTACTCTTCTGGAGATTTTCTGGTGACCTTTAAACTGTTACGCAGCCTGCAGCACCTTCCGTTCTCATACTGGCTAGAACACTAAAGAGGAAACTGCCAGGTGACATTGTTTACATTTTATGTTAAAGGTCAACTCCACATTTCTTAATATCTTAAAAATCAATAGGCTCAGTGCCCAGTGTGTTTAGAAATAAAAAAGTAGATCCCCGTGCAACACTCACCTCCACTTAAATGATGTCTCCTAAAGACTCATTAGTCCCAACCCAGTGCTGATTCCAAATGGCATCTAACCCACTTCCTGAGAGCCCAGGCTGCCATGGAATTCCCTCTGGGATTTGGTTTAAGTCAACAACCCTTCTTCCTACTATCATCTGAAAGCCTGGTGCCAATCAGGATTGGAAAAGGTGTTCCTTTATGGTCCACCACCTCATTCTAACAGATGTGAAAAATGGTTGTCCCCAGAGATTATTCTGAATATGCACAATAAATTTGACAATAAAAAGCTAACAGTGTAAATGTTACAGTAAACATCTTTTCCTGAAGAATAACAGTGCTGCCCATATGTCTTGAGCCAACTAATGCAGAGACAATTCCGAAGAATAATTGTGTTTTAAAAATAAAGTAAATGTCTTTCTTTATACATTATTTTGTTGTTCAACTGTGTTTTTTACTTTGCTATGTAACAAGAGCTTACTACACTATATTATACTATACTATACTATACTATACTATACTATACTATACTATATACTGTTTATATATGAACAATAATGTGCATGTCTATATGTGATATATATTCAGTATAGATGATATCAGTGCAACACATAGCCACATATTAGAATATAATGTGCATATAAGAGTTCAAAATCATAATATTATTATTGACAACAAAATAATTAGCATGACTATTATATGTATCCTTACCTTTTAAGATTATATATATTTTTAAGCTAAATGTTAAAAACTTGTTATTTAGGATTTTAATCATACATTTCATAAAAACCTATGCTGACATTTGACAATACCTAAAATAACTCTTTTGTAACAAATCTTTGTACAACAAAAATACAGTGAAGTGGATTTACTGAAGGCAAATAGACTGTACACTTTGCAAGTGATGTTGCTTAGTTAATGTGGGGAAACTTCAGTTTGCAAAGTTAGATGCAAGGAAAAGAAAAAAACAGTAATTTTGTTTGCACATGATTGGATGATGGAAATCAGCAGAGCTTTACCACATTCACTAAGCTTTGGGGAAAATGAGTGCAACTGCACTTGCATAGTGCACAGCCTATGGGGTTGATTTATTAAAGGCAAATAAACTGTGCACTTTGCAAAGTACAGTTGCGCTCTGCAGGAGCAGGTGCTCCAGAGCTTATTAAATGACTCTCTGCTCTGCTGACTTCCATCACCCAATCATGTGTAAACAAAAATGCAGTTGTTTATGTTTTCCTTGCGCGCGATTGGGTACTTTTTGCAAAGTGAAGCTTCACCTCATTTACTAAGCTCTGAAGCAACTGCAGCAAATCATAATGGGGTAACTTGGGGTGGGACTTTAAATATGGCAAATGAGAACATACGACTGCCAAAAATGGGTAAAATTTCATATATATTTTATTGCAGTTTAACAAATACATAAAATATGTTGAAAACATATCATTAAAAAGGACATAAGTACAAATCATAAACCCTTAGAGATCATGAAGTGTCACATGCACGTGTAAGATGGTCTATGTGTTACGTGGGTTCCCCCGCTTCTACAGGACCAGGCATGTAAGATATCAGTAGGGTGTTGTACTCAGTATAGCAGAGGGGACACTAGACGAAAGCAGAATAATCCCTATACCATACAAAGGGGCAAACAACAGAGGGTGTCTCAAGGATCTTGTTACAAGCTGGTGATTGAGGGAGAGCTCAAATAGTTTTCAAATTCAAAACGTTTTTAAATTCCAATAAATTTCAAATTCGAATTAGAAAAGTCCTTGAATTTGAATAGTTTTCCAATTTCCAAAGAGAACAAGATAGAATAGAAAACAAAGGAATAGAACAGAAAAAAACAATAGACTAGAAAAGAATATAAAACACAGAAAACAAAAGAATAGAATACAACAGAGTAAAACAGCTCTGTTCCTCTCCACCACATTATATTATTAATTTTCTGTTACATTCACATGTATTGTATTCTATCTTTTTCCACTCTATTCCTCCCCTTTCCACTCCACCCCATTCTCCTTGGAAATTGGAAAATGATTCAAAAACGGTTTGAATTTGAAAATGATTTGAATTTAAAAGCACATTTTTGGGCTAGGGGAGTAGCTCAGGGAAGGGCTGGAGATAGAGGGAAGGAACTCCCCTTGGAGATTCCTCCCCCTTGAGCTTGGAAAGTTCTGGAAAGGGGGATGGAGGAGGAGGCATCACTTCCTGATGTATGACAAGGAGCTCTGACCAATCCAGTGGCTGGATTGGCAGGAGGTAGGCCTCCTTAAATACAGCAATCTACTGCAGGGGTCAGGAGAGTTCTGGTGGAAGAGTGAGGATGTAGTCAGGAGTTGTGGAGCAGGCCTTGACCGGGAGGGGATCCCCCTTCTGGGGAGGTGAACCTGAGGATGGGGGCTTGAGTGCAGCAAGGAGCGGGAGTCGGCTCCTGGAGTGGCACAGGAGAAGCAGAAGAGCAGCTGAGGTCTACATGGAAGGAGACTCTTTAAAGGAATCCACCAATAAGTCGGTGAGTGGCGGCCCCTGGGAGTTGGAGGAGACGTATGGGACATTCTGGGAGGGAGAAGTCTGTGGAAGCCAGGAGGAACCAACCTAGGGGAAGGAGAGCCGTTAGACCACAGGACAGACCAGATGGGTCTGAAGTATGGGCTGGGAGTAGTAGTTTATCCAAAGGCCCGGCTAGCACCAACGTACTTTGCTACACAAGAGAGGCTGTCTGGTTCCAGTGAGAGAAACCTACAACTCTCACCCACAAAGGGTAGTTCTGAGGCCTTGCAAGCAGCTGCAGCATGTGCTAGCTGTGGTGAAAAGAAGTATTGTAGAGGTCTGATAAATTTCCTTTCAGACCAGGAGGACAGGTGTAACGGTCAGCAAGTAGTGTGCTGGAGAGAAGCAAAGGAGAAGTATAATGGTCAGCAAGTAGTGTGCTGGAGGTGAAGAAGTGTATATACCGGAGGTGTATATAGCATGTCCTATGTTGAATTACTGGGCATCCCACAGTCATCCCTAATCCCTATCCAAGTTCAAACCCCTAAATAAAACAACAAAAACAAAGTACCGGCCTGTTCAGTGACTTTGGATGTGTGGAATTTGTGTGATTGTGGGCAGCAGGTGGGTGGACCACAACTTTCAGCCACTCTTAAGGGAGCACATGGCTACATATGATTTTAAATGTATGCAAACTGCATACGTTTTATATTTGTGATATACTAGACTCCTTCCAGCATATCATTTCTATAGCATATATAGAATAACTAATGGTTTAAAATGAATGTATGCTTTGCCCATGCAAGGAAAAAAATAGGTGCTCTTTAATGGCCTCCCCTGCAGCTCATGCTCATCTTTTCTTTGTTCTCTGACTGATTGAGCCCCTAGCAATCAAGCGGGGCTCCATGGGACAGTACCAAGTGCTCTCCCTGTTCTCTCCCCCCCTCTCTCCTCTCTTTTGGTTGCTCCTGGTGATGGCGGATTGCAGAGCAGTGCAGCAACATGGCTGTGATTGGTCTTTTTTGGGCGGGCTGGAGCCGGGCAGAGTGTATAAAGCTGGCGGCTTTCCCGCTCTATTTGCCACCTGAGGAAAGCTGAGGGCTGTGGAGGGGCGGAATGGCTGAGGAGGTGTCTGGACAAGGAGGCGGTCCCCTTGGTATCTATTACAGCTGACACGGAGAATGCTCAGCCCATGACAATAGAAGAAAACCAAGAGAATAGCAGTCGTCCAGCTCCCCCTACTGTCCAAAGAAGAGGTCGCAGAGGTAACAAGGAAAATAGGTTGAGTAGAGAAGATTGTCCCTCTTCTGTCAGGAAAGAATTTAGGAAGTCTAGGTCACGCTCATCTAACAGAGCCAGAAAATAATCACCTCAGCCAGATTCTCAGGGCAATTTAAGTGAGGTGGCAACATCTGTGCATCCTGTCAGGGTGGACCACAGTGCTGGTGAGAAATTTGAATTTAATGTTACTGAATTGGGTAAAGTAGTTGGTTCTTTGGCCAACGTACTTGCAAAAATGAACGCTTCAAACAATATTAGTACGGTATGGAATGGCGGTGGCTCAGGAACAATACCCATGTCTGATAATGTTTCTTTTTCAAAAGGTAAACCCGCCATTCCACTGAGTGTTAACCAAGTAAATGATGTTAGTGTGGATAAATTACCTGTTAATATTAATACCAATTCCATTTCTTCTGTGTCTACTCCTGTTTTAAAGTCAATTTCTTTACCTCTAGTCTCTGAATCTTGTCTCAAGGAGGCCCTTCCTTGCGACTTATCTCCCCTGGGCTACCATTTATCCACTGCAGTTAAAAAAATAATATGGTGTGGGGAATTTATAGATATTTTATCTTTGCTCCCATCTTCAAAAGAGTTCTTACAGAAGTCTGATAAGAGAATGTACGATAGGTCAGAAGAAGACAGGAGGAGGGCAATTGCTCTGTCTTTTCAGAACTGACTACAGGCCTTTTGTATTTTTGCATCAGTGATGGGAGAGCGTTTTCCTAATAATTGCTCAGGATTGTTCCAACACTTAGATATAGCGGCTGAAGCATATCGCCACTTTGGTGGTATCTCTTGGTTTAGTTATGATGAGAGCTTTAGGCAGAAGCTTTTGGTCCACCCATCCCTCCGCTGGGGGGTTAAGGACGTAGGTCTTTGGTTAAACCTTATGTTGCCACAGAGACCTCAATATACACCAAGAGCTCCAGCAAATACCCAGTCTACCTTTTGGAAAGGAGTGTGCTACGCATTCAATGACTCCCAATGCAGATTCCTATCGAATTGCAGGTACACAAGCACGAATGCTCATTCTGTGCAGTTGCTCAACCAGCATCCCGTTGTTTTAAAAAATCCTCTAGCACACTCCAATCCAGAGACAGTAATGCGAAAGGCATGGACGCCAGTGAGGCTGTCAGGAATGCTGTTCTGGCTAGAAGAATACCCAGACCACAAGATGGCAGAACTACTTTATAAGGGATTTCACAGTGTTTTTTTAGTTCCTCAATTTTTAGGTGAAGGTTGTCCTCCGGTTAATAACTTACGTTCTGTACTAGCTCATCCTGACATAGTTAGGGAGAAGATTGCCAAAGAATTGCAAGAGAATAGAATTGCTGGCCCCTTTTATTCCCCCCCCTTTCAAGAATTTTTGTGTGCCCCCTTTAGGCTTGGTTCCAAAAAAGGAGCCAGGTTCTTTCCGTTTGATTCATCATTTATCCTACCCTCTAGGTAATTCTTTGAATGATGAAGTAGCGGAAATGGAAGCATCAGTATCCTATGCTTCCTTTGACAAGGCTCTGGTGCTTCTAAGACTATATGGCAAGGCATCTTTAATGGCGAAAGCTGATATAAAATCTGCTTTTCGCCCTTTACCGGTCCATCCCACGGGTTTTAATTCTCTTGGTTTTTGTTTTGAGGGTCAATTTTATTTCAACAAATGTATGTCCATGGGTTTTTCTAAGTCTTGCTTTTATTTTGAAGCCTTCTCTTCTTTCTTGCAGTGGGTTTTATCGCAGAATTCCCCCCAGGGTGGTGCTATCCACTATTTAGATGATTTTTTATTTATAGGCCCAGCTGAAACACAAGTTTGTTCTGATATGTTATGTTTCAACATTTGTGAATCTTTTGGTATTCCTCTAGCCCACAAGAAACCGTGGGCTCGGTGACAGTCGTAGAATTCCTGGGCATTACTATTGATTCAGTCGCCATGGAATTCCGCCTGCCAATATCGAAAATCACAAAGATGAGGTCTTTGATCTCTATCTTTCTGTCTAAAAGAAGGGTTCTTTTGCTGGATGTTCAGTCCTTTTTGGGACTTTTCGCTTTTGCGTCCAGAGTAATTCCGGTAGCCAGAATCTTTTCTTGGAGATTTGCTCTAGCCTCTAAAGGGCTTAAGAATCCTTTTTCTCATGTCTCCATTACTCGCCCCATTAAAGTGAATTTGAAGGTATGGGATCAATTCTTGTTAAATTTTAATGGTCATGCATTATGGCAGGCCGATTTCATTGAAGATTTGGATATACGCCTATTCACTGATGCATCTGGTTCGGTTGGCTTTGGAGCTTTCCTAGATGGTCATTGGTGTGAGCCAGAGCCGGAGCCTTGGAAGTCTCCAGATATCATCCGTAATTTAGTCTTATTAGTACTCTTTCCAGTGGTTGTGGCAATTGTTATTTGGCACCAATTTTTTGAAAATAAGCGGGTTATCCTTCATAGAGACAAAGGAGTATATTTTGCTGTGAACAGTTTGTCATCAAAATCTGATTTTCTAATAAAATTGCTCCATTTTTTGGTTTTGCAATGTATGACCTATAACATTTGGCTTAAAGCAAAACATGTTCCTGATTTTACTAACGGGATTGCCGATTCATTGTCTCGTTCACAGTTACCAGAGGTTTCGAGAGCTTGCTCCAGAGGCTGTTCATGAAGGATATCCGTTCTCTGGGGCTTGATTTGGGACTAATCAAGGCCAATTTGAGACATTCCATCGCCCCGAAAACTTGGAAGGAATACTTACAAGCCTGGTCTAAATGGTGTACCTTTTGTTCAATGTATAACATCTCTATCAATTCTGTTAGCACCTATACAGGTTTAGGTTTTGTTTCCTATTTAATTCAGGCGGAACTCAGCCCTGCCTCAATTAATAAGGTTTTAGCAGGGGCCTCATTTTTTCTCAAATGTGCTGATCTTCCTTCTCTATCGTCTTTTTTTGCAGTCAAACAAGTTCTGAAGGGTTTTAGAAGATCCTCCCCAGTTATGGATAAGAGGCGCCCAATTTCTTCCGATTTATTGGCAAAGCTAATGTCAGTACTGGAATCAGTTCGCTTCTCCCCGTATGAAGTTTCTTTATTCAGAACTGCCTTTGTTCTTGCCTTCTTTGGTGCTTTCAGAAATGGGGAGCTCATAGCACCAAATAAAGCATCTTCCTCTTTTTTATTATTTTCTGGCATCTCCTTAATGGGTGATTCAGTAAGAATTTTTCTCCGCAGATCGAAGACGGACCATTTAGGGAAAGGCCGATGGATCATGCTTTACAGAGCTCCTTTCCAGAATATCTGTCCAGTTTTCAGGGTTACTCAATATCTGCCTGCTAGACCCCCCTTTTCAGGTTCCTTTTTTATTCATATTAATTTGTCTCCATTAACAAGATTCCAGTTTTCATCTGTCCTGTCTTCTTGCCTTTATAAACTGAATCTTTCTGGTTTTCAATTTTCCTCACATTCGTTCAGAATAGGTGCAGCAACTGAGGCCAGTCTTCTCGGTTTCTCTAGTGATGATTTAAAAAAATTAGGTCATTGGGATAGCAATAGGTTTAAGTCATATGTTTGTCCTGACCTTGTTGTTGTCTGATTTCTCTATAGGTGATACCAGAAGTGTCGTTTGGATAATTGGTCACTCCTTCATATTTTGGGCCAAAAAGAGTGCTTCAACCAGGAATTTCAAAACGAATCTCGGTTTGGATGAAGGCCTATTTCAGGTTTTATGGTGGGGAATAAGGGGTCTGAGATGGAGGAACCTGAAGGACCATTTCATTTATTTGTTAGGACAATGGCCTACCCCAAATGTTCTTGTGATTCCCGCCGGGGCTAACGACCTCGGCAAGATTAAAACTTTTTATTTGATCTGTGAGATGAAGAGGGATTTATCTTCTTTTAAGTTATTGTTTCCTTCAACAGTTATAGTATTTTCGGAAATGGTACCAAGACTTCTTTGGTCTGACTCCAGTAATCTTCATTATTTAGATAAGATTAGAAAATGATTAAATAGGACTATAAACAATTTAGTGATTTCTCAAGGTGTTTTTTCTTACCGCCACATAGATCTTGAGGGTTTCCTTCCTGGTCATTATAGAGTTGATTTTGTGCACCTGACGGACGTCGGGTTAGATATATTTTGTTTAGGTTTACAGAACATGATCGAGCAGGCCACGGCGTTTGGGGGGCTTCAGCCACTCGGTTCCTGTGTGGCTTTCAGCTTTTGGGGTTTGTCATCCAGCACAGTTCTGGATGGACTAGGTGATAGGATTAATAAATAAATGATTTATGGTAATGTAACTTTAAGTTTAAATATACTACTGGATTACTATTGTTCAATTTTGGGTTACCCTTAATAAACGCCATGGCCTTTATAGCCCATTAAAAGAAGTTGGTGTTTTGTCTATTTATTTATTATATATTTTGTGCTGTCCCATGTTTTATGTGTTAGAGTTAGTCAAAGCTAGCACAGGACTGAGGACTGGAAGCCTTTTATATTTTCTTCACTCTCATTCTCAGCAGAGCAGCAGGGGAACAAAGGAAAGCTGGTTTGCATTGCATCCTTGCAGTTTTTTTTTTGCTATAAAATTTAAAAGCACACTTACCTGACCATTGTTTAACAACTTTTGCTATTAGTGACCTCATATAACTAAAAAAGTGAAATGTATGTAAATATGAACAGATGTCAACAGTATTTTGTAAACAAAAGAAGTAAGAATTACCTGTATGTATAGTCTTTTTTCTTGTTAGCCATTTTCCTAGCAAAATAATAGAACAAGTGGTACATATTTTCTAACCTTTACATTGTGCTCACAAATATAGCAATACCTGAAAATAAATAACAGTTGCAAAGAAAAAATAAAATACATCACTGCACCAAATGAAATACTTTTATTTCATCGCCGTTACCCCGTAGTTCAAGTAGTTTTTGTTCTCTGGAAATATGTTGCTGTTGTGACTTTGTGACTATAGTAGCATGGCTTCATTACCTGTTCCTTTATTCAAGATGCTCAGATTAAACAAAAGGATTTTTTATTGTAAGAATCCTACACAGGCTGATCCTTTTAAAGAAGAATAAGGTTTAGACACTAACCAAGGACCAACATGACATCATAGTGATTTTGTTTTTCTCCAAACTTTACTAAATGAAAAACTAAATAGCTTTTTTATAACAAAGGCAAACACATACTTCTATGTCTTTTCTAATTTATTAAGTGTAGCTGAAATAATAAATAAAATCCTTTATTCTGCCCCATTCTCTCTCCTAGAGGAACTTGTAAGTCTTGCTATAGATTTCTGATATAAGCAAAACAATCTTCTTGCTGCGTGGTCTGTCCACAACAGGGCAATGCTTCCAAATCACATTACCTTCTTCTTCCTAATGCCTGTATTCACATTTGCTAGGCTAGGCATTGGCCACTCATTATTCAACATGACCAGGCCCTGTGTATGCATGCCAAAAGGAATATTGGTCCAAATGTAGAATAGGTCACCACAAGTTGGAAATGCAGAAGAAGCAGCAAGAAGAATGGTGTCTTTATATTGCTCAGGAGAGTAGGTTAGGGGCCTTCAGATATGTGTTTTGCCAGCTCCTGGGATACACAACCTGAAATGGGGTATATTGCACAAGTAGTGGCAGTCTACACTGCAGGATTTTAAACTGCCCACAACCAGCTGTATTGAGCTTTAAGCACTGGACACCCATTAACCGCATTTCCACTGAACCCTAACCTAGGGGGGCATTGTTACTTTTACCAACACCAAAATAAGTAGGTATGCTTGTGTAGGCTGGCCAGAAGCCCCTGAAATGTGGGATCTACATGGCACAGATTTCCCTACCATCGATTGACATGTTTGCAGGAGGGAGTACTCTTATTGGTCACATCAGTGGCCAGAAGTAACCTTTATCTCCCAGTGCCCGGAGGAAGGAGAGGGACAGAGCATGACACAAGGACATGTTGGCATCGGGGTTAGAAGAATCAAAAGGCCATCGTTAATGATAGGAATCATCACTGCTTGTCATTCCATACTTGCACAGAGCATGTGAGGCACGGCCCCTCGCGAGTGGAAAAGAAAATGGATCCCACACATCTTTTTATCTCATTGAATTGTTGAATCAGTCTGCTGTAGTTGAACTGTTGCAAATGACCACTGTAAAGGCTCTTTACCAGTACTATTGTCTAGAGCTTATCTCTGCTTTAATAAATCCGTATTATCACTTTTGGTGTGTTGGTGTATTGTCAGGTCCAGTTATGGGGCAGGTCATCATTGGGAAAGTTAAGAGAACCCATTATTTACCAGGAGTTCCAATGAGGGTAGTACCACATTTCCTGTCACTGACCACCAATGTACACAGTTTTTACACTAAATATGACTACGAATATAAGATGGCTCTTTTCCACTGACCACCAAACACTAACACTACACTAACCACACGTGTGAAGGGGGCCTTTACACTGACCACCAATGTAATCTAACACATGATATGAACATTGAACACTAAAATTATTACACCTGTCTCCAGAGTCAGAACAATTTAGTGTATTGGGTTCAATTGAAAAAAGTTAACATATAAAACAGGCAGAAATCCTTTGTGAATCAGACCAATCTTATCTACAGTATATCGGGTAGCGATCCCCCTCAAGGATCTGCTGTAGATTTAACCAGCGTAGAGGCAGCCAGGCTCATAGCAACAGTCCATTCACTCAGACTCACTGAAGAGTCTTTTATGTATTTTATTGTTTGTAGAAACGTGGAAAGGGATTTGGGGTGCTGTGCAATACTCCAAAACACTTGAGCACAATTCTGCAGAGGACAACTTTGTCTCTCTAAACAGCAGCAACACGGTCGTTCACTCACAGCTGGAAATGAGATTAAGTTTGCAGAAGAGGTATAGCTTGACTGGAGCAGTCTGTAGGTTCACAGATGGGAACCGTGAAGTAGATTTAGCACAGATACCACTAGGCTGGTTCATGGCTGGGGACCATGAAGTAGATTTAGCACAGATACCACTAGGCTGGTTCACGGCTGGGGACCATGAAGTAGATTTAGCACAGATACCACTAGGCTGGTTCACGGCTGGGCACCATGAAGTAGATTTAGCACAGATACCACTAGGCTGGTTCACGGCTGGGGACCATGAAGTAGCTTTAGAACAGATACAGCTAGATAGGTTTATGGCTGGAGACCATAACGTTGCTTTAAAGTGCAGCACAGATAGGAGGCTCATCTCACAGAATCCTGGACCAAGATCATTCAATAGGTGCAGCCTCTTGAAAAAAAAAATCCAGCTTCCAGTCCAAAGAGCACCAGGGGCAAGCAGCTCCCCTCCTTCCAGCTCACGGATCCATTCCCTCAGGAGTGAAAAAGACAATCTCCTCAGGGACGCTTTAACAGCATTCCACCACCAACTGGGCACACCTAGGGATTAGCTAGGCCCTGCTCAACATTCAGGCTGGTCATTTGAATTCTTCCTCCCTAAGCTCTTGAAACTTCTTTAAGAGGCAAGAGGAAGCAATCAAGCTCCCAGCCTGTGAAGCCCTGAACAGGCCAAACCAAACGTCTACTGCTTCTCTGGTTACAGCAGGAACCAAAAACTAAATTTACCCAGCAGCCTAACTAAGTGGGGACTAAAATTACAATTTGCCTGTTGCCTTTCTAGTGACCTTTTTTTCGAATGATACCAATTAAAGTGGTTGTCAACTTATGACAACCACTTTAAACTACCAGGTAAGGTAAGCCTATAATAAGGCTTACCTGTAGGTTCCGGGAATATCTCCTAAACCTGTACGTTTTAGGAGATATTCCCTGTATCTGCATGTGCCGACATCATCGGCATATGCGCACTGAAGAATCGGCCCCCGGGATAGCCCAGGGTGCCGTTTCTTCCGTTGACGTGCGCATGCGTGGGAGTGATGTCAGCACGGCTCCACCAATCACATCGCTGGAGCCCACACTGTGATGGACGGAGCCACGGACCCATAAACAGCATGTCACCAGTCACAGTGGTGTGCCGAGACCGCTGCAACAGCTTTGTTTCACAGTAAGTATTTCATAATGAGCTAGTATGCATACTAGCTCATTATGCCTTTGCTTTGTAAGTTTTTTTTTTTCGGGGGGGGGGGGGGACTTGATAACCACTTTAATAAGTGCCTTCTGATAACTTGTACTAAGGCCTGGTTCCTTTATGCCTGCCTTGCCACTATCCCCAGCACCTGCCTCGCAGTACACCTATCTGACCAAGTCTCCATACTGCCTGTTACCATATACTTCAGATCCCCATCTTCATTTCATTACTCGATTACACTTATCATCTACCATGATAGAGCAATAAAAAAATAAAAAAAGAATACAAATCAAACCAAAGTAAAACATATTTTAAGACAATAGAAAGGAAAACTAAACTCATACCTACACTACTACTTACTACAACTACCTACTACCTACTGGCCATACTACTGTTATTATAACTTCTGGTTTTTAATGCAGTCAACAACAGCTACAGTAAGTTAGCATACTTTTTAGCCACAGGTAATTGTGTAGCTGTAAATCTATGTTTAACTATTATTGACTTCTCTACTGAGTAGACTGTTTGCATTAAAAATAATCAGTAACATTCTACAACTAGTTCTACCAGTAGGGGAGGTAGTAAAGTGTTACTAAACCCACATGAGTAAAATCAGTGTGTATATGCAGTAAACCATGCTTGTTATACTCACTGTAGTACCTAAGGGGTTAATCCTCTGCATTGTGTAAAAAGGCTGTTTGATCCTGTCTTCTCTCATCCTCCCCTTCTAACACAGCCCCCAATCCATCTCCTGAAAGTACAGAGCCTTGGAGTCACTCTGCACATGCTCAGTGTGGTGTGTATTGCTACAGAGCTTTTTTTTTCTTGGGAGGGAGCATGTGATCAGCACAGGGCCCATGAGCACTGTTCAGACAGAAAGTCAGGGGTCCTGCAGCCTCATATGACATTCAGAGGAGAATGAAAACTCCTCCTACAAGCTTTAACTGGACACTGATAGAAGTCACAAAACTGCTCTAACTGCTGATGAGAAAAGTTTATATTTACTAAAACGATTGCAATTCCATGTTCTGTGTACTGTGGGAGACCAGATATAGTGAATGCGGGGTCCTGGATTTATTAACACTTTAAACTAGCACAAACTGCTACATTTAAAAATATGTGCTAAAAATGCAAAACGTGCTTACAGCTTTTTAATGCAATAAAGTTGATAACGTATGGAGAAAACCAGCTAAGAACACTAAATGATGTAGCTGGAATATTTTACAACCACTGACACCTGGAATGTAGGTGCTTTGTCATACACCCACACAATCCACGCAGGTAAATTTTTTCTTTTTGCCTCACCTGAAAAAACACACTCCTTTTTAATCACTTAAGCGGTCAGTTAAAAATAGCAGAAATTTGGCTATACAAGGTTTGCTGTCACTTGTGTACCAAAGTGTTTCAAAAATAGACTTCTACTGTATAAAGATGGACCTTTTAGATTTTAAAGCTCAACTCCACTTTTTGTATTAGCCCCCACTCCATTTCACCTCATGTATGAAAAGTTTTTAAAGCACTATTCGCCCTCTTCACGCTCCAGTGCTGTTCTTTCACATCCTTCTTCACTGCTGGTTGCCCGTCCCTTTCTGAGAGCACAGCAGGGAAATTATACTGTATATTTCCAGGATAGAGCATAGTGACAATAACTACATTAAAGCAAGAGAAGGGATACAAAAAATAAAAAAGAACATAGTAAACTTAAACATGGCAGAAAATCGCAGTGTAATAAAAAAAAAAAGTTTAAAATCCTTTTTAAAAAATAAAAACCTTTTAAAAATGTGTCCTTCTCCTGTTTGGTAGGGATTGCCCCCAAAATGTCACTTTGGGTGGGGTCGCCTGCCTATATCTGCACTAGTCATGCCATCTGTTGAACTATTTTGTATATAAAGCTGCACACTGCATTGGTTGATTAAAGTACCCTATTTATACATGCTATACCTTTCAGTGGCACCCTGGTGTTACAGATGTGACTTAAATATTATGTATCCTGTGGCAATTTATGTGAAGTCTACATTTTATTGTGTCTGTTGCACTCCACTAAAAAAACAAAGTGTCATTTTGTCAGAATATTCATAAAAAAGTGCACCCCAAAATCAAATTGGTCTCTTTCCTTAATAAAATTAGCCACCTCTGCTTTTTCCACAACGCTATTCACGCACCACTTTGTTCTCAAACTATAAAGCTAGGTTCCCACTGTTGCAATCCAATTTTGATCTGATTTTCAATGCAATTATGTAGTGCAACTTTGATGCAACTTAGATGTGGTTTGCATATTCTATGAGGCCAAAATTACACTGCAAATGCACAAAAGTAGTACAGGAATCTGTGCGACCCAAGTTGCTTCTGAAATCGCACTAATGTGAATGGAGCCTATATGTTCTCCCTGTGTTGACATATCTGCAAACTAAACATGTACAGTCTGTATTCCTAAAGTTAATCAACCCAATGAATCTACTAAGTTCAGACTCAACTCTCTTAAGCATTTGGGATTGAAACGAAGGGGTTGATTTACTAAAACTGGAGAGTGAAGTCTGGCGCAGCTGTGCACGGTGGCCAATGAACTTCTAACTTTAGCTTGTTCATTTAAGCTTTGACAATGAAACCTGGAAGCTGATTGGTTACTATGCAGAGCTACACCGGTTGTAGTAAACCCCCCCCCCAAAAAAAAGATGATGTGTGCTCTGTGGTACTGTAATGCTCTGTGGTAATATAGTGCCTTTAATGTGAACTTTGAAGAGGAATTTCTCCACAATATCTATAGCTACAGAGACAAATGAGCTCTTGTTTAAAGGTTTTTACTATTTGTTCAGGATGTGTAAATAGATTTCTGTCTGGGGAAATATTGCAGATATAACAAGTCCATTGTATACTCTCTACACAACCTCCTTTAGGTTTACCAAAAACTGTGTGAGGGTCTAACTAAACAATGGGGTTGATTTGCTAAAACTGGAGAGTGCAAAATCTGGTACAGCTGCGCATGGTAACTTCAGCTTGTTCAATTAACCACTAGCCGACCAGGCACCGTATAACGGCAGGTTGGCTCTCCCGTGCGAATCACCGTAGCTGTACCAGTCATTGGGAACAGTGATCTCTGTCATGTCCCAAGCAGCCCAACCCCCACACAGTTAGAACACACCCAAGGAACACAGTTATCCCCTTGATCGCCCCTATTGTTATAGCACTGATCAATGTAATAATGTCACTGTTCCCCAAAAAGTGTCACTTGGGGTTAGATTTGTCCGCCGCAATGTCTCAGTTCCACTAAAAATCTCAGTTAGCCGCAATTACCAGTAAAAAATAAATAAACAAATAAAAGTCCATAAATCTATCCCATAGTTTGTAGAGGCGATAACTTTTGCGCAAATCAATCAACGTACTCCTATTGCGATTTTTATTACCAAAAATATGTCGAAGAATATATATCGGCCTAAACTGATGAATACAATTTTTTTTTATTTTTTTCATTGGATATGTATTATAGCAGAAAGTAAAAAAGAAAACATTTTTCTTTTCAAAATTGTCAGTCTTTTTTTGTTTATAGCGCAAAAAAATAAAAACCGCAGAGGTGATCAAATACCACCAAAAAAAAGCTCTATTTGAGGGATAAAAAGAATGTCAATTTTGTTTGGGTACAGTGCTGCACGACCGCGCAATTGTCAGTTAAAGCGATGCAGTGCCGTATTCCCAAAAAATGGCCTGGTCATTAAGCGGGAAAACCTTCTGGTCCTTAAGTGGTTCAGCTTTGCCAAAAAAAAACTGGAAGCTGATTGGTTTCTATGCAGAGCTGCACCAGATTTTGCATTCTCCAGTTTTAGTAGGGGACTGGCAGCGAAAACCCGCAAACACACAGGGGAAAGGAGGCAAAACATTAACCCCTTCCCCCTGACCTGGGCAGTCAGGTGCTAACTAGATACACAGTAGGCTACTTGCCAACACATTTATATGCAGTCAAGCAGGCCCTTTATATAATTGTCAGGAAATCTAAAAGAGATTGTACAATTATTGAAATATGTATGACTAATGTGAAAATGATCCAGTAAATCCAGTAGTGATCCAGCAAAAGTAAGTTCTGCTGTTTTACCCAAAATTCCACTACACACTAGGTGTAATCTGTTATTTTAAAGTACTAATCTAAGCTGTGGTGTTAGTCGCAGACACCATAAAGTGCCTATGCATACTTTTTCAAAGCTCCCATGGGCTTCTTTCACTGCCACATTTCTCAAAATTCCTTTACAAGTTATGACTTTCTGAAATGTTAAACTTGCTAGCTTTGTGCACTTCCTTCATTTTAAATAAAAGCATTTGGGCCTGGCGATTTAAGTACAATTGTTGGAAGCAGCAGAGGAGGGTCGTGTGCCCCAACTACCTAGAACATTTCTCAATTGCATGCATTTGCAAATATATAGGGTAGCTTTACCTGTAAGATTTGCAATCTGAAAACCTTCTTTAAGGCCTCTGTTGAATCTCTCAATCCCTAAATTTGCTGGAGGTAATAAACTGAGGATTCAAAATATTTCTCTATCTCAGGAAGGGTTCAAACTCAGAAGAAATAAATTGGGGGCCATTTTTATGCACTAGTTTATTGTGGGTTATCTTCCCTGCTGAAGAATGGAGAGAAATGTAAATACAGTATCAAATGTTAGATTTGAGGCAAATGTCATTCTGACCATTTATTGTAATAATCCCTTAAATCCCAACTCTGGGAAATTTGAAAATCCTATGCAGTGGGGCTGTGCCTGCGCTGCACAGGTTAATTGATCGTTTAGTCTAGGGAATAGTAAAAGCACTTTAACTTTCCTGGTTTTCTGCTCCTACAAATGCCCAGGTCAATCCCCTGTAGCCAGGGATTCTCAGCCATGTAAGTGAATGGGCCAAGTGATGTCAGTGGTTGGTAAGGATATGGCAGGTTTAAGCACCCACTGCTTCCTTGGCAACCATTGACAGGCATCCAAACAGCCAGTGTTTATTCCGTACTTACATTCAGACCGAACACTGAGCTCATCCTTACTGAAGATTGAAAACATTAGTCTTTGAAAATAAGCGAGTGCTGAAGCTAATCCATATTGAAATGGAACAGGTCTCAAGAGCAGAATGAGTAGAAACAAAATTAGTTTTAGTTCTAAAAATACATCAACACTATGTGGCAAGGGGTGATCATAAATAAAAACGGCTTTGTTTGATTTACCAAAATCAACCCACAGTCTAATACCTCCTACTTTCCCCATTGCCAACAGACTATAATTCAGATGCATCAACTTTTTTAACCACATCTTGTTCTAGCAGTTTCCTAAATTCTTGGAAAACAGCTTCTCTTACAGAGAAGGGCAAGAGTATCTATTTCTGACACACTAGGGTTGATTTACTAAAGGCAAATATACTGTGCATTTGCAAAGTGCAGCTGCACTCTGCAAGTGCAGTTGCTCCAGGACTTGGTAAATGAGGAAAGCTTCACTTTGAAAATAATACCCAATCACATGCAAGGAAAATAAAAAAACAGCAGCTTTACTTGCACAATTGGATGATGAAAGTCAGCAGAGCTTCAGCTCATTAACCAAGCTCTGGAGCAACAGCTCTTGCAGAATGCAACTGCACTTTGCAAAGTGCACAGTCTACTTGTCTTTATTAAATCAACCCCATTGATATTATTTCCGATTGCACTTTAATTTTGTATACAAAGTTCTCACTAAAGGTAGGTGTTGCTGACTTGTGAAAACAGGCAGGCCATACACGTTTTGAATCTCGACCGGTTCAACAGCAACTGGGTAAGATTCAAACCATGTATGGGCAGGCTGAATGTACCAAGCTGATCACTGCAATAATCACTGTCTTCTCCCGGCGGAGATGGATTCCTCTGCCCCGCTGCTGGGAGAAGACAATGGCTGGCAGGAGGGATTACCGCATCAACACTGTCTGTTTTGATGGGGGAATCAAGCAGATATCTTTCCTGCAGCCCATGGTTGCAGGAAAGAAATTTGCTCCATGTGTGGCCGGCCTTATACTGGTAGCATAAGGGCAATTATTCTTTGTGATAAGATCATCCACTAATTGTAGATTTTGTACAGCAATGAGATTCCTGCATAGTATAGCAGTGCCTTTCTTTACAATGTAGAATTCAACTTGCACAGTAGTTGATTGAAATTTTACCATTACTGATAGGCAACCAAGCATAGGAATAATGTCTCTAACTAGTTTCAGGTTAGGTGTAGTAAGTGGTTCATTTGCAAAGTACTGCACTTCTGGTAGAATTCCAAAGGCAGTGTAGAGTCAGAAGATCTTGTATCTGTTGTGCAGAGTATTGCAATTAAGCGCTAGAAGCTTCTTGTATGCAGAGGATAGCTTTACTTTCATGTAGGAACATCTTTATCATGGAACAAGAAAACAGGAACTGAATAACAAACAAGTACACAGAACAGAGGACAGATAACATTTCCGCTTATTGCATTACAATAGACTTTCCAAGCACATAACACTATAACACTGCAGTGCCACCTGCTGGTATAGACAGGTATAATTCATATGTATACAGTTCAGTTTATATAAGCAGATTGATGTTGCTCTTCTAATAGTATCAAGCATTAGGATAATGGTGTGGCCCTTGTAAGCAGAAGCAGTAGTAAAAGTCACAGTACACAAATGTTTATCTGGAATGGAAGTATCATATTTACTTGGTATGATTTGTGTATTTCTTCTATTACCTGTGCATTGAATGTGCAGCACTGCATGTAGTTTAGATGAATCCTTTGTTGCACTTTCACATTGGGCCTAAATACTGTATGCTTCCTGGACTTGAATATTTCCAAGAAGGAGGGAGGCATCTGTACATCAACATACCGTAAACCAACAGCAGCCAACACCTTGCTGAGGGCAGATAGTTTTCATCCTCAATCCCTGAAACAGGGAATCCCGATTGGGCAGTTCCTGCGTATACGCAGGAATTGCTCAGATGATGGAGTCTTTAAAAAGGAAGCCCATGCCATGTACGGTCGTTTCAGGGAAAGAGGCTACAGCCACAAGATCTTAAGAAAAGCCAAAAAGAGAGCGATGGAATGCGAACGCCCCTCACTCCTCCAGGAGAAGATTGAACTAAATGAGGATGAAAAGGCGCCTAGAAAGGATCCAGTGCGATTTATCACCAATTTTGGTTCACAGTGGCCAAGTATTAAAGAAGTGTTGTCCAAACATTGGCCAACACTGATCAAATGTCCCGTCATAGCAGGAATTGTGGGAGACCACCCTCACATGGTGGCTAGAAGAGCCCCAAACCTTTCGGACCTCCTAACAAAATCAGAATACTCTCCTACAAACACAAAAAATACCTGGCTGTCTACCATACCGCGTACTAAGGGTATGTTTCCTTGTGGCCACTGTCAAATTTGCAAATACGTTGAGAGAACCAAGGAGTTCACCGACGTAACTCACAAAAAGGTTTACAGGATCAAAAGTCTGATAAACTGTGCCACCACAAAAGTGATCTACAGTCTTATGTGTCCGTGTAATAGGTTTTATATCGGTAAGACAAAACGACAACTGCGTATTCGCATCGGAGAACATTTGAACGACATTAGACGGAATGAGCCCAAAAGCCATATTGCGGAACACTATTCGATCTACCATGGAGGCAATCCAGACGGTACCAAGGTCAAGGGCATCTACGCTCTGAACATCAGCAGTAGACGAGGTGATTTTGACAGGGTTCTTTTGCAAAAAGAAAAATACTGGATCTACACCCTAGGGGTAATGATACCAGCTGGCTTTAACAAAGAACTCGATTTGCAATCCTTTCTAGACGTTCCATGAGTGGGCCACTTTCGATGTCGGTAGATATTATGGGACCATGGTCCACCTATTTTCATCCTCCATGCAATCTCTTGATGGTGCAGCTCTAAAGCAACTTTAAAATCTGATCTTGTTCTTTCCTCCTCCAGGTGCCTATCTCTCTACCTCCTTCCTCTATTACCGATATATGAATGGAAGGGTAAAAATTCACTGACTCAGACTCTTGTCCGTTGGAACTGATAATACTGTGGGTAGAATAATATATATGGAGAGTGTAATCATATTTTCAGTGAAGTCGTCTGTGGCTGATGATGTCAGCTCGTTTTCAGCCTCTCGTCTTCACGTTAACTGTTTATCATTTACTGTTTATGTGCCCCTAGACTTCTTTCACCTTTGTCCCATTATCCACTGTGTATTTGTTTTGTTATGCACTTCATATATAAGTGCTCACTATGTATGTCTTTACATGCTTGCAATCACTTTGGGTGGTTTATTGACTTTCCTTTGTCCTTAGCACAGCAGTAGCAACACCTGTGGTTATCTGAGTTTCACTGTATGATTGGACGGTAGGGTGCATATATACACCCCCGTCCACCAGGTGGCGCTAGTCCTGACGAAGCTGGTGATACCAGCGAAACGCGTAGACGTTGTGCTGCCCGCCAGCCCTCACACCTCCATGAGGCTCTGATCCCCGCATGAGCCACTCGTCCCCGCCAAGAGCATCGGAGCCGCCCATTGGAGATACATCGGCACTGGCCCGCCCCTATCATCGGAGAGCCATCATGGATCCTTGGGATTGACTTCAGCTTTCATCACACGGAACGTGTTCACATGCGACTGGCTACCGCCCGGATTGGTGAGTGCTTGCCGCCTACGTGCGGACCTTCCCCACATTCCCCTCACCACAGCCGTCCCTGATCCACCCCCCGGCGCCAGCCCTTACTGCGATCCTGGTGCCTTCCAGGTCACGCTTCGAGGCTGCTGCGACCCGGGGCCCTGTTTCTCCCCCACCATCCCGGTCTGCACAGGTCCCGTTCGCAGTGTCTGCGGTCACACTGCCATGCCTATTCCTACGGGGACTGTGCATCTCCACATCTGCCTGTAGCCGACCCCCTCCCTCTTGTGCTTTGGACTTCCGCTGGAGGTTGAGGGAATCCGCTATCATCAGTCAGTTGGGGTCCACTGTGACTGTGCCTTTGCCGTGGGCAGTCAGTCCGTAGCCTGCCTCCACTGGGCTCTTGCTATCATCGGACTGATTTCAGCTCCATTCCTCATCCATTGTGACTGCTCACCATTCATGCTTACATCCAATATTAATTTTCTGTTCATCTGGCCATTTCCTTTTGATCAGTCATTTACAGCTGGGGACCTATTTATGTAGTTTGGCTCATACATGCATTTTTATTCATGTCCATGGTTGTATCATCATTGCCATTTCCATTCCTCAGGTTTATTTGGCCACTCCATGGTTTCATTTTGTGTTGTGAGGGGCTCCTCATGCTTGGGTTGATGTGGGCTATTTAGTTGGGTTACCTTTCTCCGCCAAGGAGGGAGGGGGGCGTTTCCATTTCGGAGGGCCCCCACCTGATCTGCCTTGGGGAGGGTTTTTTTAGCTTCACATATGACAACGTTGTCAACGGTGGTGGTTTTCTGATCAGTGTTTTTATTACATGCTCCATCCTGTGTGCCTATTACGGTTGTAGCATATTTTTCTAATAAATTTTGTCATTTGTCCATTCCCATTTGCTTATGCTTGTACTTTTTTCACATGTTCAAATCCCAGTGGCTACCTATATGGTGACCTTTGCGGACAGCCTCCTGTGCTGCCCTCATTTTTGTGTGGTTTCTTTTTTGATATCACCATTTTAACCCCAGGCTTTACTCCTATCCCTGAGAGGATTGATGTGATTTTCCGTCCCATTTTTGAGTCCTTTTGACCCCTTGTCGGTGTCTTCTTTATGCATAAATACTGTATGCACCTTATTATAGGTGGATTCTGAATTCACAACCTGTTTCCTGCCAGCAGTCCTGTGAATGAGGGTTTTTGCCTTTCCCACAACAGTTTCACTTTGGCTTGAAGTTGTAATAGTTACAACCAACTCAGAGCTGTTGTAAATTGTATTGTGGGTTCGCTATTACTCTGTCCACGTTTCTGGAATTTACATTTGTCTGCAACCACATATACTTTCGGTGCAAAGAAGTCCTTTATTGCCATGATAGAGTGTAGAAAATACATTGGAGGAATTCAATGAAGCTGCTGCCTCACTTTTCTGGCGTTAATCCCTCTTGTTAACGAGTTGAGCCAAATTCATGAAGCATTTGCAACACTGTTTGTTCTGGCAGCAACTCGTACACCAAATTCAGGTTGTTCTAAAATAGGACACTTTTTCATTGCGGCATAATGAATATGCCAAATTCAAAATAAAATATCGACAATTCGTATTTTACCAAAGTGGAGCTAATTAAAGTGGTTGTAAAGGCTAAACATTTTCTACCTTTATGCATTCTCTGATTTAAAGACTAAAACCTCATACACACGCATCGATTATCGTACGACCGCATGCCCAACTTTTGTCCAAATCGGCAGTCGGCTGTTTTGTCTAGCGTACTGACGGTAGTCTAGTAATTGCCCGATCAAGGCGAACGTAGTGACGTGCTATGAGCGTATAAAGAGGAAGTTCAGTTTGCGTGCGCCACCCTTTGGGCCCCTTCTGCTAATTTTGTGTTAGCCGAAGTTTGGTGAGCATTGATTCACGATTTTCAGATCTTTACTGATCGGTCGTTTGTCAACCAGCTATGTTGAGAACTTGAGAGAGAAATCTTGCTGTTGTTGGTCTAGGAGTCATGTCTTGGACCCTAGTCCAACGCAGGAAGACAAGAAAGAGCAGTTGTTGGACCAAAAATTGGTTGCTTAATCGTGATCAATTTGGTCATATGTCTTTATTCAGGGAGCTCCAGGAGAATAATCCTGATGATTTTAGGAATTATATCCGGATGACGGATCCCTGCTTCAACCACCTCTTGGCATTGGTGTCTCCCTGTATCCTGAAGCAGGACACATGCATGCGCGTTTCCATCACCCCTGAGCAAAGGCTATTCGCCATCTTGCATTACCTGGCAACAGGAAGAAGCCTCCAGGACCTGAAGTTCACTACTGGGATCTCCCCCCAGGCTCTTGGAGTCATTATTCCTGAGGCCTGCTCAGCCATCATTCAGGTGCTGCAGAAGAACTATATTAAGGTAGGTTTCCTGTTAATACCACATTCTATGTGTTTGTGCTTGCTAATGTTGTATTTTCCCTTTTATTGAACACATAATTGACAAAATTACAATATGCTGTGAATGTCCTCTTTGACCTCATGCATGCTCTAAGGATTTTCAGCTCCTTTTTTCCTCTACATGCCTATTTTCCTATACTAATCTCCCCAGCATGTTATCCTGTGGCCATACACACCCAGCCTGATAACATCACAATGATTTTGGTCAGCTGCATTTTGGGCCTTACCCCCCCCCAAAAAAAAACAAACACATTTTTCAAACATCATTTGTGGGTTTCGAATCCTGCAGTGCCTGAGGCCTTATTATTATGTGAAAGATAATTCCCCCCCCCCCCAAAAAAAAGTAAAGTAATTATATCAAAATACTGTATCTTGTGACATGTAATCTCCCATACACGCTCTCCATCTTTTGGGGTCAGATTTCCTTAATAATTACCCAAACCATGCAGTGCAAGTCCCTGCTTGATTACCTACTAATTTGACCTCCTAGGTTTGACCTTCTATTATATTTTTTTGGTTCAATATTAATGTAAAAATGTGATTCTGATTGTATAGTGTGTATGTAGCTTTGGACTATGACATTTCTTACCTGTCCACTGGGCTAACAATAGAGGAGGGAGTGGCCAAACTAACAACCATTATTCCCTTAGCAAGCTCTCATGGACTGGAGAGGGTTACCTGTCCAAAACATCTACCCGTTACCTCCCCCCCCCCTGAAAGTTGCCAAATGGGCCACTGGAGGGGGTGAGGAAGTAGATAAGTTCACCTTACACTTTTCTCTTTAAATCCTTTTTTAAGACTATCCTTATGTTGGCAAAGCATTTTTGTGACAAATATGATTGCAATGTTATGTGCTGATGTAGTAATGTTTCCTTCCAACCCAGAGCAACGGCAGGAAGTTACTGCCCAGTTTTTGCACCAATGGGATTTTCCCAACTGTGGGGTGCTATTGATGGGAAGCAAGTCAGGATTGTCCCACCAACTCTGGGTCCTATTATTTTAATTACAAAGGCTTTTGCAGCAAAGTCATGCTTGCCGTTGTGTCTGCCAATTATGAATTTCTGTATTTGGATGTTGGGAAGAACGGCGGCAACTCAGACGGAGGAGTCATTATGCAGACAGAGTTTTACAAGCGGCTCTAGAATGTCACCCTAAACTTGCCACCTGCAGAGCAAAATGTGGAGGGCCTCAATTTTGTCTTTGTCACAGATGAGGCCTTTTGCTCCATCTGATGAAACCATTTCTAATGCACAACCTGACCCCTGAGCAGAGGATCTTCAACTACAGACTGTGTCGTGCCAGAAAGGTGGTGGAGAATGCATTTGGTATCTTGGCCAATCGGTTCTGGCTCTTTTTAACACTGATAAACTTGGCGTTATACAAAATTAACCATGTGGTGTTGTGCTTCTGCATTCTCCACAATTTTTTCAGTAAGAATGCAAGTAGCTACATCACCTCCTTGCCAAGTGACTTTGACCCTGCCCTGCCAGGCCCTAGTACAGCGGCTGAAGGGCATCCTTCTTTGTATGCAATGGCGGGCATCCAGAATGCCTGTGCTACCTTGCCCACCCATAATGCACGGAAGTTAAGACAAACATATCTGGAATATTTTGTGGGGAGAGGGGCAATGTCTTGGCAGGAATTGATTCCTGATCGTGTTTAAACTTTTTTTGTCCTTATAAACGAATCCTTCAGTTTGACTACTGTTATCATTTTTTCTATGTATAAGATATGTTCTATATATACTTTTTATTTTGGACACTTGCTCCAAGAGGGAAATGTAACCTTCATTTCTACATGAGGTCACAATATCATCTTCAGCTAAGTATTCTGGTATGTTAGGGATCTGCTACACACACACACACATACAATGTTTTTGATCGTCATGCATGGAATGCATTAAGACCAAAAACATGATGCGTTCCCAACTGCTTTGAATTTTCCCTGCTCAAATTTGCATGAGCTGGCAACATGTAAGAGCACATTCACAATGTAAATACATAAACTTAGTAAATTCCCAGGTATAGATCAAGTAAATAATAAGCCACACACTATTTAGCTCAAATTTTTTTATTCCCAGCACATTCAGAGGTGCTTTTTAAGGTGGTTACATGAAAAAATATCTTTATGTCTAACATGTATGTATTTAGCCATTCATCATATTTATTGGGTTACCTAGGTATGTCTAAAACCTTTACATATACATTCAAAAGTCACTAACTTCCAGTGTTCGTGGAAAAGTGATGTGCAAAGGAGACATCAGGATCCCAAGACTGTGTGGATGCTGCCTTCCACACATGGTGTGATCTGATGTCCCCTCCCTAAAATATCAAAATTGAATCCACATCCACCTAGTGGCTTCTCACTGAGATTATGTCCAGGATGGGGCATAATCGTGTTTATTTACAACCAGCAACATTTGTAAGCCCCCAAATGAAAAAGTGTGTATACATGTACTATATACCATTGGGGGTATCAAGTGTCGTGTTTCTGGGGTGCAACCCCCCTTCCTCCAAATGAGAGTTGCTTGGAGAAAGGGGTGTTGCAGCAGAAAAACGCATCAGAGGATACCATCAGGGGCTCTGAGATGATGTGTTTCTGGGGTGCCCCTTTATCCAAACTTGAGTAGCTTTGATAAAGGGGGCACCCCAGAAATGCGTCAGCTCAGAAACCCTTATGGCATCCACTGACGCATTTCGCTGCTGCAACTTACCTTTATCAAAGCAAATCTAGTTTGGAGGAAGGGGGGGTTGCACCCCAGAAACACTACAATTGATACCCCCTGATTGGATCTAGCACATGTTCACACACTTTGTCATTAGGCCAGTGTTTAGCAACTCCACTCCTCAAGGTACAAACACAGAACTTGTTTTCCAAATTTCACACATAGAATGATAGCTATTTCAATGCCTTACAAATTAGCACAGTAGTTTCTACTGAGTTACATCTGTAAAACTGGGTCTGTTACTGCCCCTTGAGGAGTGGAGTTGCGAAACACTAAGTGAAGGTACCAAACCCTTCACATTTAAAAGTGTGTAAAATGTTTCCATCAAGAAACGTCAAAAATTGACAACTTCTCAGAAGAAAAAACAGCCAATAGTTGGCCAAGAAACAGAACAGAAGTCCAAGAGCAAATTAAAATTTTGCAAGAATGTCCCCGCAATCCATCAGTCTGCGTTGTTAATCTGTAGCTGCCTTCTTTATGTTCTCCAGCTCCTTGCAGCACTGGATTATCTCTTGCCTCAATCTGCCCACAGTGCAAAGGGGTAATATGCGTAAAAGGTATTAGGGCAATTAAGGTCAAGTGGCTGAGGCCCAACATAGTGATATTGCAGCAATTTTATATTAAACATCATTAAATACTTACCTACACAGTGGCTTGTTGGGTGCGAACTGCTTGCCCTTTACACACCTACACTACTCTGAATGTAAATACTGACACTACTCTGTAATCTTTGGCCTGGTGTCTGGGTGTCCAAAACTAGGCTACCTATCAACACAGACAGCTACTTACAGCTACTTAGCCATGCTAATGTGAAAGCACTACCTACTCTGCTAATGTGTGGACTAGTTGTTTACTTTACAGATTGTAACACTTGACATGTCAATACATAAGAAGCAAAATTACAACAAAACTTACTTGGGCAAACAGGTTGACCAACACCTTCCTTTTCTGAATCACTGACTTCTTGCGGGAGATCTTCACAAACAATTTGCTCTAAAAAAGGAAAGTAAAACATTCATTAAGCATCCCAAGTCACATCTGGTTCTAACATACATTTATCAAAATTTTTGTAGTTGTCCAACCTTGGACATGTTCCAGGCTTAAATGTGCTGAGTTACTGGTTGACTGCTGTACAGTCAACTCTGGAGGATTTTCTGCATAAAAACAATAAAAAAAGGGAAAATTATGCCATTTTCTAGGGGCCAAAGACTTGACGAGTGTCAACATTGGGAAACTCCTACAGCTGCCCCCCTCGGCTCCTATGGGATATGGGATGTCTGATGTCCATCATAGCAGACGGCCATTTGTGTGACTACGAGTACAGGGGGCTCTCCTCTCCCCATGTCTGCACTGGCAAGGCTGTATTAATGGGCACTGACGAGACAGACAGCAACCAGCAAGTGACACTTAACCCTTAATTTAGACCTGAAGCCCCCGTCCTTTTGCCACCTAGCAGCATCCCTGTCTATGGCAAAATGTTTTCTTTTTTCTATTTTTGCACTTAGGTTTTTTACTGGAAGGTGGGCTTGATTCCTCCTCTCTTGCTGGGCCAGGGATGGGAGCGTCTCTCCATCCCTTGCAGGGCTGATCATGCTGACTTTTTTTTTTCTGTTTCCCTGTTGAAAGATAAAAAATTATATAAGTGCAAAAGCTAAAGGAATGTGAAAAAACATGAACAAATTCTATTCTTCATATATGCTTTAGATTTACCTTCAAATTTGGAATCCCAAGGCATACAAACAGTTTAAAACCTCAGCTATAATTCTCTCTACCTACTTTTAGCAAGAACATATCCATACACATAAGTTACACGTATACATATTGCTTACATACAACTATTGTTTACTTTTTTGAAGGATATGATGGATCTTCTCCAGCTGATCATGTTCCCTGTGTTTTAGGTCAGACCATCACTTTCTGATTTGATCTTTCGATCGCTGTACACCATGTTCTTTCTTCAGACATGCAATTATTTTATCCAATATGTAGTCTTTCCGGCTGCTGGGCCTCTCATAATTAGACAATTTCATGTCATAATCATGCCTCTCTAGGATGCCCACCATCTCTGCCTTGCTCATCGGGCTCACTTTTGCCCTGCGATAAGAACCAGCAATGCGGGCCTGGCTGAAACTTGACGATTCCACCTTTTTTTATTCATCAGTGGTATTGTCTCCCCTGTGGTTGTTGAATGCCCCTTGGAAGCTTTTTCCGCAGTTGTGTCCATGGTCCTTATCTTTCCCACTCCTGGTAAAAGGTGAGGAGGAACCTCAGTATAGCAACCAATGCCCAATATAAGATTTGTATAATATTCAAATGTGTAAAATATCCCTCCCTCCTTAGTTATAATAAGCACACCAATCAGGAGGTTGGATATATACCTGTGTCTCTGATATTTATCTTTATTCATTACAGTCAATAGCAAAAGCAATTGGTGTCATTAGGCTCCTGAAGAAGCCGAAATGTATGGTGAAACATGTAGAGCGCACACCTGAACTGTTATTTGACGTACTGGTGAATTGCTTTTAAAATGTTTGACACATGAGCGGGCGTGTCCGGCCGGCGGTGAAGATGGCCGCATAATCCCGAGCTCCGGGCACACCACGCTCACAGCGAAGATATTCAGCGGAGAGCTGTCTACCCACTACTATCACTCCAAGAGATTGGCGAGAACCCAGCCGTCAACATGAGCAGGAGAAGGAAGGTGAATAAGCCGCTGCAGCGGCTCACAGGCTTCTTCCCAGCAATGCCGGCCCAAGGTAGGCAAAATGGCGCTGGTAACAGCAGCATGGGAGGAACGATCGGCCCGCAGCACGATCGCACACAACGGGCAGAGAACCCGCATACCTCTGGGCAATCAGTGGAGATAGAGGATGTCTCCCCCCCCCTTACCCCCACTACACGTAGCCCTGCAAAAACGAAGCCGAGGAGGGAAAGGAAGAACACTCTGCAGGGCCAGCATAACGCACTTGCCCAGGCCTATGCACAGGCGCCATTACAAGGCCTTGCTATAGAAGCATTCCCAGCATCTGATCAAGCCATCTCAGAACACACTATGAAAAGCATGCTCTTGTCACTCAGGAGCACGCTGTTCAGAGACTTTTTTGACATGATTAACCCATTACAAGAAGCAGTACAAGTCCAAGCTGACAAAATATCCCACTTGGAAAACAAAATGGCGGATTTATATAAGGCACATAATAAGCTGATAGATGCTTATACTGACCAAGAAAACGAAATGCAACGTCTCCAAAATAAAATAGCTGATTTAGAAGATCGCTCGAGACGCAATAATATAAAATTTAGAGGGATACCCGAATCTATCCAAGCCAATGAATTGGCATGCTTTGTTCAATGCTTAATGAAATCACTGGTCCCCAATCTCAGCGACATTGAACTGTGTGTAGACAGGGCCCATCGTATCCCTAAGCCAAAGTTCTTGCCTGATACCGCACCTAGAGATACTCTGGCCAGGATCCATTACTTCCATGCTAAGGAACGTGTCATGGCAGCAGCCAAACAAAACCCAGTAGTGCCTGACGTATTCCAAAATATTTCGCTTTTCACCGACATATCCCAGCAAACAGCTCTAAATAGGAAAAAATTGCAGCCACTCACGCAAATCCTGCGCAACAACAAAGTGATTTACCACTGGGGGTTCCCGACAAAGCTACTCGTGCAGTGGAATGGGAAAATGCACCCCATATTCAGTGTTGAGAAAGGGATACAGCTCTTCAAAGATTGGAACCTAATACCTATGGAGATGCAGCACCAAGGCTCACCGAACCTGGAGCATTTACAAACTGAATGGTCTTAAGGGGTTGCCACCCTTAAGTCAAGTAGTTGCCTTTTCCCCCTACCATGCTGACTCTCATTGTTAAGCTCTCCTCTCACCATCATTATCAACCAGAAGGTGAGGCTCGGAGCCCTGACCCCAAAAGCTCCAAGCACTAGTACCAGTTGTGCACTGGTCTAACATCAAGTGCGGGGGGCACTTCAATGCGGCCCTGCCGCACATCCAGCCTGCGTTATACCAGGCACCTTTTTACCCATGGTTTCTTAACACCTGTTTATTTGGTTCCTTTCTTTTTCCTTCTCTTCCTTTTTCCTGCTCCAGACACCAACCACGCAAGACTTCTGGAAGAACAGAAAAATCCACATTCAGCAACTACAGCTGAGACCATCCGATCCAGGACTCACCTGATTTATATGACAAGACTACCACTTTGGAACACACATCTCGCCAAATTCTGCAACTTGGACAGGTACTGTGATATTATTTCATTATAAATACAACTGGGACAGCAGAGCGACCTACCACCATGCCACTAAGAGTACTCTCCATTAACTGCAAGGGCCTCAACAGCCCTTTTAAACGACATGCCCTGTTGAAAGAAGCGAACGAGTACAAGGCGGACATAATCTTTACCCAGGAGTCCCATTTTGCCGCTGACAAGTGCCCCAAAATGCGACTCTTGAAATACCCCAATGTGTTTTTGGCCAACGGCCCAAAAAAGAAGTGTGGGGTCTTTATTGCCATAAAGGAGACAATACAATTTAAACTCATAAAACCAGTGGAAGACACTAACGGGAGATTCATCATCCTGATATGCGAGTTGAACAATTCAACATACACACTGGTTAATGTGTATAGCCCAAATACGAAAGTCAGGAAATTCCTGCACCCAATATTGAAACAAGTCATGGAGATAACCCAAGGGACTCTATTGATTGGAGGAGATTTTAATACAGTGCTACAACCAGATGTGGACTCAACATCACCGAACAGGAGGCCAATTGCCTCATTACAGGCCCTATTACATAAATATGACTTATATGATGTGTGGCGCTGTTACCATGGATCCGAAAGAGATTATACACACCTGTCAACAGCCCACACATCATATTCTCGCATTGACTATTTCTTTATGTTGAAAATACGCCTGCAGAGTGTACTTAAGGTAGATATTGGCACAATTTCTTGGTCGGATCACGCGCCTATCAGATTAGAATTGGATAACAAACTATCTAAATCTACCCCACCGAGGTGGTGACTAAACACCTCGATCTTAGAAGACAAGGAATCGTGCCAAACACTACAACAAGGACACAATTGGTTCTTTAAAAGCAACAATACTCAGGATATAAATAAGCTTACATTATGGCAAACATACAAAGTGTACATGAGGGGGGTGCTAATTAAAATGGCCGCACGAATTAAGAGACTGAGGATGAGGCAGATAGAAGAGACACGGCATTCTATAGCAAATAAAGAGATAGCAAATAAGAACCACCCAAACACGAATCTCACACAAGAACTTGTGCAAGAAAGACAGAAACTCAGATCCCTATTGCTCTACAAATATGAAAATAATATGACATTTCTGAAAGCTAAACATTATGGTCTCCATAATAAGGCAGGTGCGTGGCTAGCTAACAGGGTTAAATCCATACAGGCCCAACAAAAAATAGCCTCCATTGTACATCCTACAAGGAATGTATCCCTCTTCAATCATAAAGACATAGCCGATGCCTTTGCCGATTATTATCAATCTTTATATGATCTAGAAAATGATCACTCTACCCCACAACCTACTATAGATCTTATTAAGTCATTCCTTCATAAAATTGACCAACCGAGGGTGCCAGAAGAGGAGCTCCGCACCTTGTCACTCCCATTCACAGTTCAGGAGATAGAAGTAGTTATTAAATCCCTCCCTAACCAAAAATCACCTGGAGAGGATGGCTACTCTAATGAATACTACAAACGCTTCTCTCCCCAGGTGGCCCCCTACCTTTGCGATCTCTTCAATCAGGCTTCATCCTCTGGATCATTCCCAAGTGATATGCTAAAAGCGATCATAGTTACTCTCCCTAAACCAAACAAAGATTCCACCTCACCGTCCAATTATAGACCGATTTCACTTCTAAATACAGATATGAAGATATTCGCCAAATTATTAGCAACCAGACTACAAAAAATCCTACCCTCTCTCATTCACCCTGACCAAGTGGGATTTGTCCCAGGCCATCAAGCCCCGGACACCACCAGACGCCTTATTAATTTAATTTATCAAACAGAGCTCTCCCGAACGCCTTCTCTGCTCCTCTCCTTGGATGCAGAGAAGGCGTTCGACAGAGTGCATTGGGGTTATCTCAAAGAAGTATTAAATGCCTTTGGACTGACAGGTTGGATACAAACAGCAATTGGGTCACTTTACTCTAACCCAGTGGCAGTAGTACTCAACTCAGGCATAATATCCAAACCCATACACATTAAAAATGGAACCAGACAGGGGTGCCCACTGTCACCCATAATATTTGCACTATTAATGGAACCACTAGCGGAAAGGATTAGAACCAACCCTAATATATCAGGCATCATGGCAGCAGGACATCATCATAAAATAAGTTTATTTGCCAATGATATTATGTTAATATTATCGAATCCAGAAGTGTCACTAGCAGAGACCCAACTAATTCTAAACGAATTTAGCTCTATCTCATATTACAAGCTAAACGCCTCTAAATCTCAAATCCTTGGGTTAAACGTATCCAGTTGCCTGAAAAACCGTATCAAAGCACAGTTTCCATTCCTTTGGTCCCCAACCTCCATTACATTTCTAGGCATTCAGCTAACGTTCAAAACATCCCAGCTTTATACTGCTAACTATAACCCCTTATTGGAATCTCTACCGCAACAACTATCCAATTTGAAATCAACCGATCTAAACACAATGGGCAGAATAGCAACCCTTAAGATGTTGATCCTACCTAAATTGCTATACCTATTCAGGACAGTAATTATACCAATCCCTAAAAGTTTCTTTACGCGAGCACAAAGATGCTTCAATCAGTACATCTGGAACCACAGGCCCCCTAGATGCGCAATGAACATTATGGAAAGATCTAGAAGCATAGGAGGTATGGGAGCTCCAAATATCATGGCCTACTATAGAGCTTGTATATTAGATCAGAGCCGGTACTGGTGGACCCCCAGCACACAAAAAACATGGACCTCAATAGAATCCCTAAATGTACCGGATAACGACCTTAAAGTAACCCTATTAGCCTCAAAATTAGGGGCTTCCACGCCCAACGCCTATTCCCCAACAACTCTGTCCACACTGAATGCTTGGAAGGAGTTAATACTAGACCAACCGTCCATAGACCCTCAAGCCCAAATAAAAATTCCAATTTCAGTACTCCAACACTTCATCCCCGACATGGATCTCAGGAAATGGCAAGACAGAGGGATTAAAAACTTAGGGTACTTATACCAGGAGGGAAATCCCCGGATAATACAACAATTTGAAGATTTAAAAGCCAAATTTTCCCTCTCGACCATACATCAATACCAATATATACAAATCAGGACCTCCTTACATGCTCATCCACTCCCTCCCACACTAGATATACCGTTACAATTAGCCACCTTCCTCCAAGAAACCCCCCGCTAACAAAGGGTATTTCATTATTTTATAAAAAGTATTGTACAAAGGGGACTTTCTCCAAAACTAAATCCATATCAAAATGGGAAGATATTTTGGGAGTAAGTTTTCCAAAAACCCACTGGGAAAAGGCACTAAGAATCACATTTGCTGCCTCAAAGTATGTAACTCACTGGGAACAATTCCAAAAGGTATTGCACTCCTGGTACTTAACCCCAGCCAGATTAGCCACGATATATCCACACCACCCTTCCTACTGTTGGAGGAATTGCGGGGAAATGGGTACACTGTTCCACGTTCTATGGGCCTGTAAATCATTAAAATCCTACTGGAACAAAATCTTCTCCATACTGTCAAATATATGCAACCAAAATATCAAACCTAACCCAGGTCTGGCCCTACTACACCTCAATATCCAAGAATTTCACCCGAAATTTCGCACCACAATAATACATCTCCTCTTCGCAGCTAAAATGAACATTACAAAAAGATGGAAATCCCCTGATACCCCATCATATAGAGAAGTTATTCAGGACTTGAACCATCAATGTGAAATGGAAAAAACCTTAGCAATTACCTTACTAAACTTTAAGAAGTTCCAAACTGCCTGGGATCCCTGGCTCGCTAATCCCAACTGTACGCTTACTTGAAGATTGTGATATGTATATGGTCTGGCATATCTTCTCTAATCCTCCACCTACTCCCCCCTCTCTACCCCCTCCACACCTGCTATCCCCTTCCTATTATCACCCACTTTCTGGCTACTTCCTCCCTCTCCTCTTTAACCTTCTATCTTACTAACCCTTTCTTGGTACTTCCATCTCAACTGTTTGTCTCTCACCAAGTTAAGCCTTAGCCCAATGCATGGGCAACTGTTTTACTATTGTAATTTACACGACTAAGCAGCTGGCTCCCCCCCCCCCCCATGGACACAGTATGATCCCATTGGGGTGTCTAGAGGGGGGAACCATAGTAAATGTATTACTATTTACTAGTAGATAGATGTTTAATGCGCTATTAGTATGGTACAAAGGAGACAACCTACATCTTATGTCAGTTATGTACTGTATCTTTATATATGTTGTACCAATAAAAACTATTGAAACTAAAATGTTTGACACATCTTTGTGCTTTTATTTATCTGTTCAAATAAAATGATTTTTTAGATAAAACTTTTTTATATGGCACCTTAAAATTCCACTCATCTTCTATTCTTTGAACATTTGTGTAAAATTAAGGGAGATGGTGCCTAAATATATCTTTATCCTCCATTATCTCCTGAACCCTTTATAGTTGACGATTCCACCATATTCACTCTGAAGGTTCCGCCGAGTGTGTCGCATGGAGGATAGGAGAGCCGTTCATGCCACAGCGTCATGACGCACCTGAGAGTGCAGTTGGACACATGCGCAGTGTATAAAGCCAGATTACACGTTCAATGGAACGGCCGTAGGTATGATTTGTGAGTGGAGGATCATTTGGCAACGTGACAGATTGTTTGGAGAACGAAGGTTTGACTTGAACTTGTGGCATAGGTGGGTAGCAGCCTATACTGCTTGTATTGAGGCCTAGATTGGGGGGGTGGGCTATACTGCTTGGATTGAGGTCTAGATGGGGGGTAGGCTATACTGCGTGGACTGAGGCCTATATTGGCTCAAGCTTAGGGGTATGCCAGATGAAGTTTAATTATGCTTTGTCTTGTGTTGTGTCTTGCAGGCATCATGAGTAGAGTTGAGCGAACACCTGGAAGTTCGGGTTCTGCTGGTCCGTCCGAACTTCGGGACAAAGTCCGGGTCCGGGTCCGGACGGAACCCGAACGATCGCACGTCCCGTGAACGGGATGGGAATGGGGGTAAAATGAAGGAAAACGTCGGGAGACCCCGAAAGGTCCTGAAAGGATGTCGGTAAAAACACGGATTTTCAAGCCCAGGGGTAACTAAAGTTACCCCAAGCAACAGGCACGCTAGCAAGCCCAAGGCAGGCCTGGGCCTGGGCCTGAAACAGGGCTTCAAGCCTGCCTGGTCGTCTTGGGCTTGAAGGTCCACAAGCGAGTTGAGATGAGTACTACGGACGTTCTGTGTTGTGTTCTGTTTCGTATTAATTTGAAGTAGACCGTATGGGGATTCGAACTCGGTTATATCCGGAGTCAGGTGCGTCATATCGGA
>BLSH010316260.1:1605036-1630653 GCA_018402905.1 Glandirana rugosa | reverse complement strand
ATCTTCCTCTGTAGTGCATGCTAAATCTCCTTCTCTGTAGTGTATGCTAAATCTCCTCTGTAGTACATGCTAAATCTCCTCCTTTGTAGTGCATGCTAAATCTCCTTCTCTGCAGTGCATGCTAAATCCCCTCCTCTGTAGTGCATGCTAAATCCCCTTCTCTGTAGTGCATGCTAAATCCCCTTCTCTGTAGTGCATGCTAAATCTCCTTCTCTGCAGTGCATGCTAAATCCCCTTCTCTGTAGTGCATGCTAAATCTCCTCCTTTGTAGTGCATGCTAAATCTCCTTCTCTGTAGTGCATGCTAAATCTCCACCTTTGTAGTGCATGCTAAATCCCCTTCTCTGTAGTGCATGCTAAATCTCCTTCTCTGTAGTGCATGCTAAATCCCCTCCTCTGTAGTGCATGCTAAATCCCCTTCTCTGTAGTGCATACTAAATCTCCTTCTCTGTAGTGCATGCTAAATCCCCTTCTCTGTAGTGCATGCTAAATCCCCTTCTCTGTAGTGCATGCTAGATCCCCTCCTCTGTAGTGCATGCTAAATCCCCTTCTCTGTAGTGCATGCTAAATCTCCTTCTCTGTAGTGCATACTAAATCTCCTCTGTAGTGCATGCTAAATCCCCTTCTCGGTAGTGCATGCTAAATCTCCTTCTCTGCAGTGCATGCTAGATCCCCTCCTCTGTAGTGCATGCTAAATCCCCTTCTCTGTAGTGCATACTAAATCTCCTCTGTAGTGCATGCTAAATCCCCTTCTCTGTAGTGCATGCTAAATCTCCTTCTCTGCGGTGCATGCTAAATCTGTGCATGCTAAATCCCCTTCTCTGTGGTGTAAGGCTATGTGTCCAGACCTGTCCATCACTGGAGACATTTTTCAGTTTTTAACAGTTTACATATATGTGCATGTTGCTGTCTAGAAGGTGGGTCTTAATGAGCAGGCCATATTACTGATATACTTGGAATTGTTCCCCAGGGCTTTCTGAAGAAGCAGGCACAGACCCATAATAGGTGTTGAAATTTGATAACCCAAAAATGAATGTAACTTTTATTTAACAATGGAATATCATAAAACAATGTTCATGCTGAGCTAAGTTTAGCTGGGGTATCTGGGGTTAAGAACATGTTGGTGTGCATTTGGAAAGATCAGCAACATGATATAAGAAACAGCATTGTACTAATATATTTTTAATAGAATGAATACAATTATTTGTTTTTATGTAAAACTGTCATATAGTGGTACTTTTAAAGTCCTGTAATGTTTGTTAGGATCCTTTTGATATGAGTTGAATGTTGAGGACATGGTATCATTTTAAACAAATACATAAACAGTAAAGCTGCCCCATTCTGTATTGGCCTATGCTTTTATTAACATGTTCAGGCACCCATAAATATCATAGTAGGAGCAGAAATGAATTTGTACAGATAACAGAAAGTATAAATGTGTAATAATCCTAACTAGTGACATCTACAGGCCAGAGATATGAACACAACAATATATTACAAAAACTCCTTAAAGTGTTACTAAAGCCACAACAATGAAATCAGTATGTATGTGCAGCAGAGCATGCTTTTTATACTCACTGTGAAAACTTAAGGGGTTAATCCTCAGCATTGTTTAAAAAAGTCTGTTTTATGCTGTATGCATAGATTCTTCCCTCCTGCACTGTCAATCTAAGCAAGTTCATATAATACACAGCAGGGCGGTAAAGCTGCACATGCTCAGTTTGGTCTCTTATGCTGAATTGTTCAGGTTACATGATATTTACATCACACTTGTGGGTGTGTATACAGGCTGTAGTGGAAAGCTCCTCCTACTTGAACACATAGCTATGGACAAACTGTGCAGGTTATCAGGAAACCATGATATGCAGATCATACAAAAAGGTATATAGTGGCAGTATTTTAATGTAAAAAGAAGATTTATAAGCTGTGGGCACTGGGGGGGGGGGGGGGCAGATTAACTATATTCATATTACTGGGTTTAGTAACACTTTAATGATGATATGCTTTTCCAGGAGGTAACCCTTCATTGTGCAGGTTTAAGATATGTTTCAAATGACTATTTCTGCTACAGAATTGTTTCACGCCCTGCTGGCACCACTTTTCTTCATGTACATCCCACCTTCTTTTACTCCACTCGACCACAATGTGATGGGGGTTTTTTCACAGAAAAAAAAATCTCGTAGTGCAGTGTATACATTTTTGCTAAATTCAGATTAACATATAATCTATTGGCAAGCATTGATCATTCATAGCTCACAAATCATATAATGAAGCAAGTGCAGGAACCTTCTGCAGGATATCCACCCCTGTAAGGCACCACCCCTGTAAGGCACCAGGGCATCCATGCTCAAAGTAGGCAAAAGCTTACCAGAAATATCCAGCCCTTCCATGTACCCATCTCAATGTTAGAGAATCTGCAGACACTGCTCTACAGCTTCCACATATAAAACTCTTTACATGTGTTCCCTCAAAATAGAAAACTTCCATAATGTAGTATTTAATTAAAATCATGAAGCACTGTATTTAAATAGACTCACATATATTAAAAAGTCAAAGACTGTTAAAATCACCCCTTCCGGGTTCGGTGTGATGTCACTTCCAGTCTATGCATTTCGTCATGTGACTTCCTCAGGTAGAAGAGACGATACACTGAAATTCTGTGGAAGGTTCCCACACTGGTGTTTGGTATTGTAAAGGGAGGGTTCCTGTGGTTTCTTGTGTAAGTGTATATAGTGCATGCCCTGTGATGGGTTGGGTTCAAAACACGCTAAACGATAATCTGTTTTCTTGTGTTGGTATGCATACTGATCCTGAGAATAAGGTGAAGGAAAATAACTATGTAAGCTGTTGCATGTGGAAGACATGGAGTAGAGGATTTGATGGCATAAGGTTCATGTAGAAACGCCATTTTGACCTGCATCATCTGGTGGGAATCCCATCTGCATATTTACTGTATATAATTGAATATTTTAGGGAAGTCTGCGATATTTGTACGAAATGCGTTATTGACTTACACATGGCTAGTGGATCAATATTGTCTGGTGAGCACTCTACCTGCTTAATTATATGATTTGTGAGCTATGAATGATCAATGCTTGTGAGTAGATTACATATTATTCTGAATTTAGCGGACATTGATATACTACATAATGAGAATATTTTTGTTTCCCTTATAAAAACATCACATTGTGGTTGAGTGGAGTGGAAGAAGGTGAGACGCACATGAGGAAGGAATTTCCACAGAGTTTGCTACAATCTGGGGTTGTATGCAGAAAAACGCTGTATGACTTGTAATGGCCAGGAACAGTGAATTATAGAGAGACTGCAACACTGCGGCCGACCAATCAGACACTTTTTGGAGACCAGTGACACCAATACAGTGATCAGTGCTAAAAAATATGCACTGTTACTGTACTAATGACACTGACAGGGAAGGGGGTTAACATCAGGGGTGATCAAAGGGTTAAATGTTTCCCTAGGGAGTGCTTGCTAAGTGTGTGGGACTTGCTTGCACTGTGGGAAGACAGAGATCCGTGTCCCTGCTGAGCAGAAACGCAGGATCTCTGTCTTCCTTTGTCACTGAATGGCGATCTGCCTTGTTTACCACAGACCTGGAAAGTGCAGAATCACGTATACGTACGTGATTCTTCCTGTGGGGTCCGCCACCCAACAGTATATGTAAGTGGAATGGTTGGCAAGCAGTTAAACTAACTTGGTGCCTTATCTGCATTAAAATAGCCACAGAACCTGTGTAATTCATATGTGTTCGGGTTTAAAGGGATGAGGTGGCAATCCTACTGTTACTTTTAGTAGGGCAGTCATAGTTCTTTAAGTTTTTTCTTGTGGAGCACTGGTTCATTGGTCGATTGTGAGTTCAAGCAGCAGGGGTGTTATACGTCAGCTGCTGGGGTGTTCATGTATGTAAAGCTTAGCACAGGAATAAGAGATTTGTTTAGTGGCAGCACAACTGGGACCAGTTGCAATCACAGGACTGCAAACTGACCAGGGCAGCATGGATCTGCTTCTGTGCTTGTTGTGGTCAGTTTGAAACAAGAACCCAAGAGAACTGGTAAGATCATCAGGTTTTTTAAAAGAGATAGAATAAATAAAAACTTGAGACTACCTTAAAAAAAACAAAAAAAACTTTATGTATATGTGCACATATATTTAATTAGAGTTGAGCGAACCCGAAACTGTAAAGTTCGGGTTCGTACCGGACTTTAGGGTGTCTGTGTCCCAAACCCGAACCCGGACATTTGAAAAAAGTCTGGGTACAGGTTTGGGGTTTGGGTATTTTTTCACGCCTGTTGAATAGCTGCAGGGCAGCCAATCAACAAGCGTTTAACTCGTTTGCCCTTAGAAGCCATCACAGCCATGCCTACTAATGGCATGGCTGTGATTGGCCAGTGCATCGTGTGACCCATCCTCTATATAAGCTGGAGTCACGTAGTGCTGCATGTCACATCATCTCATACTAGTGTAGGGAGAGGATGCTGCTGCTGCTGTGAGGGACAGATTAGCTTTAGAAAATCATCTCATACTATTGTAGGGAGAGGATTCTGCTGCTGTGAGGGACAGATTAGCTTTAGAAAATCATCTCATACTATTGTAAGGAGAGGATTCTGCTGCTGTGAGGGACAGATTAGCTTTAGAAAATCTGTTAAAAAAAGCGATTTATTGGTGGGTGGGTGCTAGAGGAGATTTTTGTTTGCTAGAGTACATTTTGTTTGCTAATCAAAGTGCCTCATATAAAACCTAAGCAATTTTTCTGTTTGTTAGGTGGGCATTTGCAGCCATTTTTGCAAGTGCAGTGCACTTGCAACTGCTTGTGTGTCAGCTACACTACTTTAATCGTGTTCTGTTAGTTCAGTTGGCAACATTTTGGCATATTTAAAAGGGTTTTCCGGGACATAGTGTGTCAAAACACTATGACTTCAAACATGTCAGGGACCTAATGGGCATACAATTTTTTGCGTTGGAAAAGTTTGAACCCCACTGGAGGGGAGCAAATGCCAAGAGAAATATTTCGAAGGCAGAAACACATTGGATATATCTTTTAAAATCTTATCCTCCATTGGGACTTAATATAGAATGGGATATAAAATGCTTTATCAATAATAGTTGAATGAGAGGTACTATGTAAACTGGCCCTCAACTTGGAAGCGTGATCAAACGGCATAGTTCATACCTTAATTAGCAATGTAGATAAATTAAAATAAATTTAAACAGCATATACATAAGTAATAGAGCATTCACAATTATGTATTGAGAATACTTAAGGGACAATATAATAATGATTGCACCCCCATAATTTGGGGGGTCCACTTTTAGTGAATACCACCCTTTGTTACAATGCTGTTATATACTACCCATATATGTTACAAATTCTATCTAACAGAGGGGACAACGGGTGGCGCTGTGATTACCGAGCTATATATATATGAGCTACCCATATGGAACCCGCCATGTACAAAGTGGGCTCTATAGGTACTAAATCCATAAAAGTTCTAAACATACTAAGCTATAAGCATAAACCTTCAGATCATTGACTGGGGCTATATATACGTAAGATTAGAAAGATAATAAGGATTAACCCTTCTATGTTGAGTGCCGGTATAAGGTTACAATCTAAGCACGGGAACCCGCCATTGCATTGGTGGGTTTCAGTATAAAGTAGTATAGTTCACCTTGCAAATTCCATTCAGTAGAAATTACATATCCATATGAATAGGTTTCAATTGGTTCTTTAGGAACGATCACAATTATATAGAGGCGTGGTGAGAGCGTGTGGGCGTGCCCCTGACGACGCCATCTATGACGAAACCGGTAGGGTGGAAGCGCACGCACACGAGGATTACGCCTATCAGCTGGATACTATTGACAGAGCTAGAGAGATCAGAGGCAGACCAGCGGCAGACGGACGGTATATGCCAGGACTTTTTATACACATGTGAGTGTAACATTTTTTATTTAATAAATAGCATTGTTGATTTTACACTATGAGAGCCTATATCTTTTTATGATTGATGGATGATACGCAATATGGATTGGAGTGACATCGTGCAGCAGATTTCACACACAGTGAGAGGGATCCACTCAGAAGGATTGAAGGGTAGGCAGACGGCCATTATAGGAAATACAACACCAGATTGCATGTAAGTGCAATTTCATTAGGAACATAGGCTGTTACATGAAAGGTTTTACACTATGGACATCTTATGTTTTTCTAGTTGATGGATGGATTTGCCTATATCAAGGAGAGAGCGGAACGTGCATCAGGATTTTGGTGACAGCATCACACACCTAACCACTGGACATTTAACATTTGTGGCACAAAATTAAAAAGTGCGTCTACATTGCTGGTTTAAAAAAAAAGAATAATAAATAGTGCTACATAGTACATTTGCACCTTGCTGTGCATTTCTTGCACAAAATTAAAAAGTGCGTCAACATTGCTGGTTTAAAAAAAAGGATAATAAATAGTGCTACATAGTACATTTGCACCTTGCTGTGCATTTCTTGCACAAAATAAAAAAGTGCGTCTACATTGCCGGTTTAAAAAATAATATAAATTTGTGCTAAATGATACATTTGCGTCCAGAATGAGGAGAGCATCAAATAAGGGACGTGGTTGTGGTCGTGGTGCTGCTGGTGCTGCTGGTGTTGGTGGTGTTGGTGAAGCTCCTGTTGCAAGGAGAGGAAGTGGTCGATTTGTGCCAGCTACACGCACAAGTGAAACACCTTTCTCAGGTGCGAGTAGCCGACAGAACCTTCAACGTTATATGGTAGGCCCGAATGCCGCTCAACGAATGGTGAGGCCAGAACAAGTACAGGCGATAGAAGATTGGGTGGCTGACAATGCCTCCAGTTCCTTCACATTGTGTCCCACCCGGTCCCTTGCTGAAAGCTCAGTGTTGGCACCTAAACCCCATGCCCATCAGTCTTTCACCTCAGCCCCTTGTAAATCAGCCAAGCAGTCTGAGCCCCTAGACATGCAGCAGTCTCTTATGCTTTTTGATGACTCTGCTGGTGTGCTTTCCATGGGCCATCCACATAGCCCTGCCCCAGAAGTGGAAGACATTGAGTGCACCGATGCCCAACCACTTCTGTTTCAGGATGAGGACATGGAAACACCACCGCAGCACGTCTCTGATGATGACGAAACAAAGGTGCCAACTGCTGCGGCTTTCTACAGTGTGCAGACTGACAAGGAGGGCAGTGGTGAAGAGTGGGTGGAAGATGATGTGGAGGATCATGAGGTCCTAGACCCCACATGGAATGAAGGTCATGCGAGTGAAGTGTGCATTTTGGAGGAAGAGGTGGTGGTCGCACAGAGGCACTAGCGCAGCAAAAGAGGAAGCAGGTTGCAAAAGCGCAGCGACCGTCCCTAGACAGTATGCCTGCTACTACCCACCGCACCCAGGGACCTAGCACACCAAAGGCAACTCAAAGGAGTTCCCTGGCGTGGCAGTTCTTCAGACAATGTGCTGACGACAAGACACGAGTGGTTTGCACGCTGTGCAATCAGAGCCTGAAGCGAGGCATAAATGTTCTAAGCCTGAGCACAACCTGCATGACCAGGCATCTACACGCAAAGCACAAGCTGCAGTGGAATAAGCACCTCAAAATCCAAGAAAGGTCTCAGGCTCCTCCTGTTTCCTCTTCTGCTGCTGCCTCGGCCTCTTCCTCCACCTCTACAGTGCCAGTGTCACCTGCCACCCAGCAAACAGATGATGTGACAGCAACGCCACCATGTCCGCCACCGTCCCCAAGCATTTCCACACTTACAGCTGTCCATCTCCCAAACACTGGAGAGTAAGAGGAAGTACCCCCCTACCCACTCGCAATTCCTGGCCCTGAATGCTAGCATTTAAAAATTCCTGGCCTTTGAAATGCTGTCATTCCGTCTGGTGGACACGAGCAGTTTTAAAAACCTGGTGGAGGTGGCTGTTCCACAGTACGTGGTTCCCAGCCGGCACTACTTTTTCAGGCAAGCCATCCCTTCCCTGCACAAACAAGTCGGGGACAAGATCAAGTGCGCACTGCGCAACACCATATGAGGCAGGGTCCACATAACCACTGATACGTGAACCAGTAAGCACGGTCAGGGACGCTATATCTCGCTAACTGCACACTGGGCAAATGTAGTGGCGGGTGGGCCTGAGGCGGATAGCAGTTTGGCACATGTCCTTCCGCCACCGAGGATTGCAGGGCATTTCTCTTTGCCTCCTGTTGCCTCCTACTCCGCTTCCTCCTCCTCCTCTACCACCTCCTCATCCGGTCAGCGTAACACCTTCACCGCCAACTTAAGCACATCCAGGGGGAAACGACAGCAGGCTGTTTTAAAACTGATATGTTTGGGGGATAAACCCCACACTGTGCAGGAGCTGTGGATGGGCATTGAACAACAGACCGATGAGTGGTTTTTGCGATAATGGCCGAAATCTCGTAGCAGCTCTGGGCCTAGCCAGTTTGACTAGCCATCCCTTGCCTGGCACATTTGCTGAATTTGGTGGTGCAGAGATTTCTAAAAAACTACCCCGATATGTCAGAGCTGCTGCAGAAAGTGCGGGCCGTCTGTGCGCGCTTTCGGCGTTCTCACCCTGCTGCTGCTCGCCTGTCTACGCTGCAGCGGAACTTCGGCCTTCCCACTCACCGCCTCCTATGTGACGTGCCCACAAGGTGGAACTCCATCTTACACATGCTGGAGAGACTGTGCGAGCAGAGTTTCAGCTGCAGCACGCACGGGTCAGTCGCTCTGCGGAACAGCACCACTTCACCACCAACGAGTGGGCCTCCATGCAAGATCTGTGTACCATATTGCGGTGTTTCGAGTACTCCACCAACATGGCCAGTGCTGATGACGCTGTTCTCAGCGTTACTATCCCACTTCTATGTCTCCTTGAAAAAACACTTCGGGCAATGATGAAAGAGGATGTGGCACAGGAGGAAGAGGAGGAGGGAGAGGGGTCATTTCCACAGTTATCAGGCCAGGCATTCACAAGTGGCTCGGAGGGTGGGTTCCTGCACCAGCATAGGCCAGGTAAAAAAATTTCAAGCCAGGGCACAGTTCTGGAGGATGAGGATGATGATGAGGAGGAGGAATCGTGTTCACAGCAGAGTGGCACCCAATGCAGCTTGTGGGCATCACTGGAGCATGGCTGGGGGGATACGGTGGACACAGGTGATACACCTCCCACAGAGGACAGCTTTTCTTTGCCTCTGGGCAGCCTGGCACACATGAGCGACTACATGCTGCAGTGCCTGTGCAACAACAGCCGAGTTGCCCACATTGTAATTTGTGCTGATTACTGGGTGGCCACCCTGCTGGATCCCCGTTACAAGGACAACGTGCCGTCCTTAATTCCCTCGCTGGAGTGTGATCGGAAGTTGCGAGACTACTAGTGCACGCTGGTAGACGCGCTGCTGAGGGTATTCCCAAATGACACTGGGGGCTCAGTGGAAGCACAAGGCGAAGGCAGAGGAGGAGGAAGAGGTCGCCAACGCAGCTGTGTCACCACCAGCACCTCACAAGGCAGGGTTAGCATGGCCAAAATGTGGAAAAGCTTTGTCAGCAGCACGCCACAACAAACAGCACCACCAGCTGATAGGCAACGTCTTAGCAGGAGGCAGCATTTCAGCAACATGGTGGAACAGTATGTGTGCACACGCCTACACGTACTGACTGATGGGTCTGCCCCATTCAACTTCTGGGTCTCCAAATTGGGCACATGGCCTGAGCTTGCCCTTTATGCCTTGGAGGTGCTGGCCTGCCCTGCAGCCAGTGTATTTTCTGAACGTGTGTTTAGCACAGCAGGGGGCGTTATTACAGACAAGCGCAGCTGCCTGTCCACAGCCAACGTGGACAAGCTAACGTTTATTAAAATGAACCAGGCATGGATCCCACAAGACTTGTCTGTACCTTGTGCAGAATAGACATTTATACCGGCCTCACACAGCCATTGGTATACTTAAGTGAACTTATTCTTTTTTTTATTTTTATAGAACATAAGTCTTTATTGGAATTTGTAACAGGAGAAACATGAAAAGTAAACCACGGTACATTTTATATGGAAAAAGTGAACCTGTGCTAGAACATCTCTGGGTTTGTCTGAGGGTATGTCTCAATATTTTGGGGGCTACCACAATTAGAAAAAAAAAATCAAACAAACAAAAAACAGTGTTGGCTACCTCCTCCTCCTCCACCGTCACTTCCACCAACACCGCCACGGTCACTGCCTCCTCAACCTCCTACTCCACACCCACCTCCTCCTCCATTTTTTATTTTTTTATGTGATTTTAAGTTATTTCCCTATCCACATTTTTTTGCAGGGCACTTGTCCTACTCTTACCCCCATTTTGCTTCCTTTTGCAGTCCTCTAGCCCCTTCCAGGACTTTTTTGGAGCCATTTTAGTGCCCAAAAGTTTCGGGTCACCATTGACTTCAATGGGGTTTGGGGTCAAGTTCGGGGCCAAACTCAAACTTTTTTGTGAAGTTCGGCCGAACCTGCTGAACCCGAACATCCAGGTGTGCATTTTATCTTTGCTAATTGAACATTTTCTATTCCTTCAGTAAATCAAGCCCATGACCTAATCTTTGATTATTATACAAGGGTTCTTCAAAGAGTTTCAGCATTTTTTTATTAAGAATTTTAAAAACAAATCACATCCTTTTTCTACATAGTCATCTTCCTTTGCCAGGCATTTTTCTCAGTGTTGTACCAGCTTTTTAATGCCATCAGCAAAACTCCTCCAGCCCTCACCATTTCCAACAAAAATATAAAAGTGCGGAAACTTTTTGAAGACCCCTTGTATTTAGAACCTATGTATTACGAACTTTAAAACAAGCATTTCAATAGTATTTTGTAACCTATCAGTTGCAAACATAACATGGTAACCTTAGAAACATGACCATACTCAACAGTTTTCCTTCTTAACATGCTAAGACAAACAGTAATAATGAATCATGATGGTTTTGCCTCAAGGCTCAGCAATATGGCCTGTTCTATATGGGATTCATAAGTTAACAGTTTAGCTTGAAACGGTTGAGGACAAGAACTTTGACATCTAATTAATTCATGGCAATAAATTCTTTATATTGTGTCAGTAAAGAGCTGATACAAATAAGCACTTTGAAACGCGTGCACTTTGGAAAGAATATTAAATGCATTTACTCCATCTATCTATTATTTGCTTTAAACAATTATAGAGAGTTAGTGTATCCAAAACTGAAATTTTTATTGGACAGATATAACTATGAAGTTACACATTGCTTAGCATGTTATATTTATCATTCCATCTAAAGGTAAAAGATCATAGTCTCCTGATCTGACCTTTTTTGGTTGAATGCAATGATGATCTTCAGTCTTTGGGTTTTCTATGAGGTTTCCATCTGCTGTTGGGACATTCAATACAACTTTTTTTAGGCAGTGTAGGAAGGGTTAAAACCCTGCCAATTTATTTTTTGCTGTCTATGTATCTGTGTACTTTTCATCTGCTTACTTCCTGGCAACAGGAAGTGAAGGGATTTCTCCTCTTAGGTAGTTGTGTCTGAAACAAGTGACACCTTTGGTTGAAGTGAAGGGAATTCCCCACTTAGGTAGTTGTCCCTGAAACAAATGACCCCATTAAATTAATTCCTCTTGCCTTATTCATATGGGGAAAGTTCACATTTTAGATTTCTCCTCACTTTCTTTTTAAGGGGCAATGGTCACAGATACAAATAATAAGATGAATCTCTCCAATGTAAAAACTTTACAGATTGTCTAACCCTTCCTCACTCTATCCAAAATATAAAAAAAAGTTTTTGTTTTCCAAAAGACACACGTTGAGATTTGGAAAACTATCTGGTTTCTGATTGAAGCAGCAAAATCCTTCAATCACGGTAGAATTTACATAAGATTACAATACATTCACATTTCAGCATATTTTTTTAATTCATTTAACCTTCCTAGTGGTAATCCCAAGTGTGGCTCTCGGTTAATTTTCAGTAAAAGCGGTAACCCCGGGCCACACTCGGGATTACACTGTAGTGTTATTTACCTTGTCCCCGCGATCCTGCAATGTCCCCCCGCTGTGTCCTTGGACGGATGCCAGTGTTCCTTTCAGATAAGGCATCCCATCATTTCTTGTAAAGGAAGTGACGTTCCGTCGCCCGCAATCCGGCTACACCCCACACTCATCCACATTACAGATGCAGTAACAAGTGGGCATCTTATTACACCCACCATAGTTTTGCATATCCTATTTATTTATAACAATAAACTGGACTTATTTATTAAAATACAGTATTTAGAAATCCATTATACTCTTTTGATGTTGGATTGTAAAGGTAGCGGCAAGCCTGCTGATTGCACAGGTTTGCTGGTCTGACTGCACACCACTGCTTTTACAATTCAGCATTAAAATGGTCTGATGGATTTGAAAATACTATATGTCACTCTATAAGCTCAATTTACTGTAAAAAAATAAATGTGAAATGCAAAACTCCGGTGGGTGTAAAAAGATGTCCGCTTTCCTTCTTCTCACTGTATCCTTACTGCGGACGAGTGCGGGGTGCAGCAAGATGGCGGTGACGTTACAGATATGATGGGTCACCTAATCTGACGGAACACCAGCATCAGAATTGAGCGATAGTGATTCATTTGTACAAATTTCAGTATTTTTGGTTTGATTACATTATTGAATTAAATGTACTGTATTATTATTATATTATTATTTTTTATAATTATTTATAATTTACTATATTATAATTTTTGATTTTGTGTTTCAAACTTTATCATACCTGGGGTGTTTACTAGACTCTTGTTTGGACAGATTTAAGTGAGTTATTACTAAGAATTACAGGCCTTCAATATAAGGCTTCATGCACACGGGACGCTTTTTCAACCTCCCCTGAATGATTTTCTTGACAGCTAGAAGCTGGCATCTAAAATGCCCGTTTTGCCACGATTTGCATGCCGTGCTTAGCCGCATTTATCTGCGTTTTGCCGCGTTCACCATATTCACCACGTCTGAAATGCCGGTAAACTCTGTGTCTGAACCCATTTTTTTGCGTTCAGAAAAAAGCCTGAAACCTGATTGCCTGGAAACGACTCTAAACTAGTCTGTGTAAATGTACACATAAGATAACATTGAATGGGTTCAGGGGCAGCTGGAAAAAAACGTCCAAATGCCCCTGAACGTCCTATCAGCCTCAGTGTGCATGAGGCCTTAAACAACAAATTTCCATGAAAAACAATGTACCACTTTGACAATGAAAATATTGACATCAGACCACCAGGGAGGTCAATAAACAGGATCCTGTTGGACAGTCTGAATACAAAAATCACTGAAATGTTTTATAAATGTTAAACCATTTTTTTTTGTTTTCAGTCTACATTTTGCATGAACCTGTGTATAAAGTATTCCCAAATGGTGGTATGACCTACACAACCTTATTCAATAATGATTTCCTAATTGCTAGTTCTTAAATCACTTGTACCCAGATTATGGGCATTATAATATGAAGGAAAGAAGGGAAAGGGGAGACATGACTAAACATACATCAAGGGGGTGAATAAGGTTCAGGATGGCAGTCTTTTCAATATGAATCCAAAATCAAGAACACAGGGATATGACCTCAAACTAAGTAGAGGAAAGTTCAAAACTAATCTTTATTATTTAATGAAAGGGTAGTTGATACTTGGTATAAACTTCCAGCAGAGGTAGTGAGTCAGTCAATAGTAAATTATTTCAAACATGCTTAGGACAAACATAGATCTATGCTCAGGGGCAAAGAAGTTAATCAAAAAAAAAAAAAAATACAGAACATGCATATATAAAAAAAATGGGCTGACTCGGTGGACTACTCACTCTTTTTTCTGCAATCACTTTTCTGCATTTATATGTTCCTAAAGTATTTACATATCTTTTATGAAGCTTTATGAAGCAGTAAAATAGCTTTAAAATGAACTGTCACTCACCTTTGTAGCTGCAGGTACTGTGGTAATTAATCCTGAAATGTCACAACAGAGATTGTACATGTGTGCTTAAGGCCGTCGTGAAAATATCAACAACATGCAGCCAGTGGCACTACCACCACTAATTACACACCGTTGATGTTTACATCTCCCCCTAAATTAGTTATTTATGTGGCAGTGGTGCAAGCACAGAATGACATGATTATGAATGACTGAAGGATCATGAATGCAGAATTTTCTGGTTTTGGTTTGTGTAACTAAACAATGCACACCAAAGTGGAGAAGTATGCATGGGCCCATAGCATAAAAGTACTGCTTTATTCAGAGTGTTAGAAATTAGGGATCTAAATGCAGTAAATTGTACATCTGTGTGCATGAGCCCTAGGATCTTAAGATCTTAGCAAACGTTCATAATTCATCCTGTCCATGGGTTACAAAGAGCTCAAGCATAAAAGTACACACAACACACACACCTCTCTCCCTTCTTTCCTTTGAGTTGGCTCTCTTCTCGGTTTTAATCTGAAATAATTGTGAAAATGAATTGACTTGTGCTGCTCTCTATCTCTAATTTCTAAAAAAAAAAAAAAAAAATTGACCAAAACCATTAAATTTTCTTCATAAGAGTAGGATCTCGTAATTAAATCTTTGACTTAAAAAAAAGGCTCAAATAATAATTGAGTAAAAATATATTCACAGTATTCCTCACATTTATGGGTACCACCATGTAAAAAGCTAGAAAAAAAATCAGATGACTTCTTTTGCCTTTTCAAATTATTAAACGTTTTTTGGTATTTGTTACATAACAGTATAACAGAATATCACTAGTACAAGAAGATTCCAAGTAAAGACTTTGGCAGACATTTCACTAGCTCATAAATTTTGGATCACGTTTTCTGTATATTTCGCAAAAGTTCCAAACCTTTCCCATTTATATAAGTGGAACAATATGTTCCTGTATACGTATGCCAATAAAAGTATATTAAGACTGTAAAACCTTCCAAATTCATAACTACTCTGCATAAATATATAATTAAAGCCCAGCACGTGCTAAGCTTTATAGAATCTTTTTATTTTACATATAACATTTGCAGTTTGTAATTTGGAGCAAAATGTAAGTCTTCCAGCAATTTTATGGCTCTAGATAAAAGAGTTACTTCTCAGAAACACTTTCTCTTTAACCATCTACTTTAGATTTATTCTACATAAAATTGTATAATGATAAAACATTAATTGCATTCTATAGCCAAATAGGGCTATCTTTCTGTTTTTAAAAACATACTTTCCTTTAAATTAGTATGTGTAGGGTTAAAAGTTATTTTTACAGTTGGTATTAATACTTGTATACAAAAGTCTTCTGATATACTGGCGTGGCGTTCCTCCATTAATCTTCCTTCTCTCCATATATGCTACCTACAAATACTGTATAATCATTTGGAGTTCCCACTTAACTAAGTTGTGTACTCCACATAAGGCTGGTGATAGACATGGAAAGGCAAGTAGCCATCTGCCTACGTTTTGTTGTCCTGGAATTAACATCAAATGTAAGCTAAGATGCCAACCAACAGAAGCATCAAATTCATAGCTAGCACTTCCCTTTCCTCTTTTTGGTTAAGGTTTTCTAAACTATGGAAAGAGTGATAAATAATGCTTGTGAAACCAAAAGTATTTTTTATTGTCTCCTAAGGTAGCCTTTAACAGTCTCATCCTCACCAAAGCACTACAGGGCCACAATTGTTGGCACTAATGATGGTGGCCTACATGAATGGCCAGCAAAATCCATACAGTTATGATGCTCTTCATCTTAATTATTAGGTGAGGTTTGTATAGTTTGTTTTGTATAAAACAAAAATCTAAAGTATTAACTTTTGGTACACTTTTTATGCAACTTTTTTAGGTGTTTTTTTAAATTATTCCTTTCTCTCTTAATAAGTACAATGCACTGTGCATTATGCCATTTACCTTTTTTTTTTATATAGCATTGGTCATCGATAAGGCAAACGTCATCAGACCATTCATTTGAGAGAACTATTCCCAGAAGATTTTATGTATATTTAATGCATGTAAGCATACATAATTACATACTCCCAAAAGAGGAGAGGAGGAGGCTGTGCAAGGGTATTGACTCCTGAAGTAGTCAAATTTTCTAGAAATTTCAAAGGTACATTGCCAGCAAATAAAACTTTAATACAGGAAAACACTATAAGTAAGCATTAAATACTAGATTTTTCTACCGTTCTGTTTTTACCCACATTTTGTTTAGATTGGTGACAATAGGTTGCTGAATGTGAACAGCCTTTTGTAATTAATTATGACAATGGTGGTTTAAAAACAAAAACATTTTCAAATGTACAAACCAAATATATAATTGCTTGGAACAGTCATATTTAATTGTTGCATAAGGCAATTCTTCCTCTTCAGCTGTATTGCAACAGAGATTGTTTTGTTCCTCCTTTGAAATGCAAATTTGGTTTATTCAGCCTGAGCCCAACACGCTGTTGCTTTAAAATATAACTAAAGGCAAAACTTTTTTTGCAGTTTTGGATAGAGTGAAGAGGGATTAGAACACTATCTGTTTTGACTATGGGACAGGAAGTGAAAAGAAATCTCTGCAACTGGACACTGAAAATTGAAAAAAAGGAGTTTCCCTTTATTTCTAATTTAGCATATAATGGTTATAATGGTACTGAAAAAACATCTTATTTCTCTTTGAATTTGTAAAGGTTCAGCTCACCAGTGACAGATTGTTATATTTAATGAAACGATAAAGTGTATTTTCAGTGAGTGTTCATTTTGCTTCAGTTTTATTTCCATGTAATTTACCTATTTATGCCAGCAGGACATGTTCCAATCAGAGAGTTGTCATGCAGTTTTATATTCAGCATGCTGCAGATTTCCGTGCATTGGCATGAATTGGGTGAATGTGCAGCAAAACTGGTGTTAGGGTTTAAGCCTTATTTTGAATCACATGGCATTGTTTACTTCATGTAGTCTTGCTCCTGCACTATACATCTGTAGCACTCTCATAGGCAAGTGGCAGGAATGAGATAAGTTAGAATTAGTTGTTTTTTTGATATGTAAATGTAGTTGCCACATTGTAGTTAGTGTGGCTGTTTGGTAGATAAAAGCATATTCTGCTCACTGTATTCAGTGAAGCTGCAATCTGTTAGTCAGGTCTGCTCAGTGTGTTAAGCTGCTGTCAGTCTGATCTATAAGTTCCTTTGTGTTCAGGAAACTTGAGCTGTTTCTGGATGATAGGTGTGGAGCTATGCAGATGGCAGCATGAATGTTGATACGGCCCTGGCTTATCCAACAGAGGCAAGCTCTGATGGCATGCTGGGAGACGGTATATATTCTGTGAGTACACTGAGCCCAGGGTCTTTTCCCAGAATGGATTAGTCCAGCCTGAGGGGCACGCTGCCCTCCTAGGTGGAAGCTGTTGTTGGTGATACCTCAGGTGGGTGACCTGAGGGGCTTGAATGCTTACACCCAGGAGCTAAAGAGAGCTGACTGAGGGGAGCTTGGACGCTGCATAGAAGTTGGATAGAGAATACCAGCTGTCCTTGGGGCTTATGAGTAAAGGCACTTGAGGGATTTTGGGGACCTTTGTGCTTTTGCTACCACTCTGGTACTATATAGTCAGCTTTGGGTCTATTTAAAGAAGACATGGGCTGGTGTCCTGAAGAGCTTTGTCCACTTAATCTCCTACTTAAAGGGACTCTGTTCTTGTGGATCTAACCACTACTACTAAGCTGAACTCTATAGTTTGTTTCAAGCCCGGACTTCAACATAGCTTGCCCTGAAGAATGTCCTCAGTTGTACATAGTTCTTATTTTTGGACCCCCCCTAGACTGGTTAATGAAGAAATGTTGTGAATGAGTCTGTGTGCCTGGCTGCGGGGAAAAGCCTGTGGGGAGACCTGGAAAATTATCCTGCGGCTCCTAGGGGAGCAGCTCTACACATTCATGCAAAATAGCAAATATATGTGAAAAACAATATAGAAAATGATATCATTATTTTAGGTATCTCTTAGCTGGTGTACGTTCTGATGCTGCTATATGTACACTGCAAGCACATTTCAGCATCAGTTATACAAAATTGTAAATGATAAATGCAGTACCCTTACAGCGATATGCAATTAAAATACCCATATAATAGATAAAACCTTGTATAAAACAGAACAAAATATATCCCGTGTTAGATAAAAGTACAATTCCAGATGACAAAATAATACAATGTTATCATTGTCCAGTGTTCATTTCATTGCAAAGATTACAAAAATAATGTAATAAATGAATCCTTCTGTATCCCAAATTAAACAAACAAATCTTTTCCGATATCCTGTAAGTCTTCCTTTCATTTTTTCATTTCAGGTACTTATATAGCGCTATCAATTTACACAGTGCTTTACATATACATTGTACATTCACACCAGTCCCTGCCCTCAAGGAGCTTACAATCTAAGGTCCCTAACTCACATTGATACATACACATAGTAGGGCCACTTTTGACAGGATCCAATTAACCTACCAGCATGTCTTTGAAGTGTGGGAGGAAAGCCACACAGGCACAGGGAGAACATGAAAACTCCAGGCAGATAGTGCCATGTTTGGGATTCGAACCAGTGACCCTTTTGCTGCCAGGTGAAAGTGCTAACCACTACACCACTGTGCTGCCCCTTTCATAGCTCTTCCTCCAATTAATCCATGGTGATTAATGCTGCACCATTCGCCTGAAACTGGAAAATCACTTACCCCAATTAGTGACCTTTCTGTTAAGGGAAAGACACAAACAAAACATAAATAAAAACAAAAAAAAGTCACTCACATCAATATGTGCAATATAGCCCTATATGGTTAGAGCTTTCACTCAAGCATTCACTCAGCTATCTCCTTTGGTTATACTGTCTCCAGGTATATCGCGCTGTGGCTCTGTTTTGTAGCTTCACCCCCTTGTGACATCACCAGCCTCCACTGGCGCATTTCATCTACAAAGAATATTTCAAGGTGTATACGCAAATAGTAAATACCGTAAGAATACCATTTAGGTTGTTCTGTCTGGTGTGTGGACATATTGATATGAACAAATGTGCAGATATTCTAGTTAATCAGACCCAATCACTGTAAAAATGTATAAAAAGATTATAGATCTCCTTTACATGATTGCACCTGAATACATCAAATTCAGCTTGCACCACAGTGTATACTGCCCAATTTAAAATGGCTAATTTAGCCAGTTATACATATTTCATGTCCCTGGTTTGTGTTAATTACCTGTTTACTTTATAATTAAAAACATAGAGGAGTGATAGCAGAAAAAAAAAACGAATGGTCGATCGAGTCTGCCCAATTTTTTTTCCTTCCAAGGAGATCAAAGGGAATATGTATTTCTGTTAAATCTACATTATCTGCATGTTTTAAGGTGTGCAGGTTTATATTGTTCAGGTGTGCAGTGTGTGCCCTTTTCTTGGGGAGTTTGTTATACTTATGAATATTTACTTTACAAAACTAATCACTGAAACAAAATTTTGTCTTACAAACAAACTTTTCTTTCATTCATAGAGCAAATCCAAACAGAAACTCCTGCAGATACGCATCTTGTTCAGGGATAATGGTCAGTTGGATACACAGGTGCATGGTTTCAGTGGGAAACAATAGCCAGTGAAAGGCTGCACTCCTCTAGAATAACATGCCCAAAACAAAGCAGAGCAAGGCATTGTTCTATAGCCACTGCCTTGTTATACTCATAGCATTTTCCATGTGATTTCTGACATCACAATTTCAGCTTTGTCTTTTTGTTTGAGAACCTTTATACCAGCCATTGACTACTAAATCTAAAAAAGACAACTAAACCTGAAATATAAAGTATTACTTATTTTAGAACCAGAGAAGAGTTATAATTAACATTTAAAAATCCATTTTTCGCATTGTTATGTTTCAGTTCCACCCCAATCACATCAACATTCTTTTCAGGACACACATTACATTCTCATCAAAGAGCTTCCATTTGGGTTCACTAGCAATTGGTAATGGAATTGGAAGTCATACAAATATGTACTGGCGTGCAAAATAAGCCCTTGTTACAGTAATAATACATGTATACATTATATTATTCCTACCTACATAACTACCTAAGATGCTTTTTTAACACTATATACCTAACAAACCAAATTATAAAAGCCCTGTGGCTGATGTATTGCAAGTAAGGCATCAATCTAATAACCCCCTACTACAGAACCTATGAAATTAATATGTGTTTTATAGCTGAACTCCAGGCAGATATAAACAAATCACTTTCATGATAAATTGTCAAACCTATTTTTTTAATGCAACCAGTGCAAATACCTGAATTTCACTTGGTATCAGACTCTTTTTTTTCTGTACAGCATCAATCAGACTGGGGAGAAGGGGGCACGGGTAGCTCATTAGATGTGTTGCAGGCAAATATACTAAGAAAAAAGAAAAAAAAAAAGCTGACAGAAGAAGAGTTGGCAGAAAAATGACCTCATCAGTCTTCCACTGTTCCTTAAATTGGACCTTTCCCCCAGAATCCCAGAATCCGCTGATGCATGCAAATCTGCATTAGACATGTGTGTTTCATTTCATTCCGAATTAATATTTGGACAAATTTTTCTTTATTCGTACAACTACCCAATTTACAATATAAACAAATGTTACCAAATGCTCCGAATAACGAAATGAAATTCTTCCGAATTTTGGAAATTCGGAAATCAAATTTTACATTGAACTCCAGAGAGTTCCATTTGTTTTTATGTTTATTAAAAGTCGGAAGCTACAAAAAGTGTAGCTGATGACTTTTAATAAACAGACACTCACCTGTCCCGTGTTCCAGCATTCCTCACCTGTCCCATGTTCCTCACTCCTCTCCCTCTCCTCTCCACAGCATCATCATTGCAAGTGTGGGCATCTGGCTGTGACAGCTTGCAGCTTCACAGCCGGGTGCGCACTGCACATGTGCATGTCGCACTGCTCCTTCTCAGTGGCCGGGCAATCTTCTGGGACCTGTGACATGTCCCAGGAGATTGCAGGGAGGAATGGAGAGAGGAGTCGCTTAGGCGGCCGGGCGGAAGTGGGAGCTGGGTAGCTGTCAAAACTAGGTACCTGCTCCCCCCCAAAAAAAATGACATGCCAAATGTGGCATGTCAGGGGGTGAGGAGTGCTTGAAGCAGAAGTGTCTCTTATGGGCGGAACTCCGATTTAAGCCAAAGGTGATTTAAAGTGTCATTGTAATCACTTGATGAAGATTTTTCTTTTGTTTGTTCACTTTGCCACATCAAATTTAAAAATAATAAAAAATCTAAAGTTTTCGTTTCGACAGATTCAAATGTATTGTATCGAGAAAAATCGGTAAATTCGAAGAAAATTCAAACATGACATGAAACAAATTCCGATTATGCATCACTTCTGATGGCCGCTATTAACAAAAAAAAGAGCAAGAATTTTGAAAAGAAAAACAATATTTTTTACTTTTTGCTATAATACATATCCAAAAAAATATATGTAAAAAAACAAATGTATTCATCAGTTTTGACCGATATATATTCTTCCTCATATTTGTGGTAAAAAAAAATCACAATCGGCGTTTATTGATTGGTTTGTGCAAAAGTTACAGGGTTTACAAACCATGAGAATTAATTTATGACGTTTTTACTATTTTTTTTCCACTAGTAATGGCGGTAATCTGCGATTTTTATCGGGATTGCGATATTGCAGTGGACATGTTGGACATTTTTGTCACTTTTTTGGGACCAATGACATTTATACAGCGATCAGAAATTTAAATAGCCAATGATTACTGTGTAAATTGTGTTCCGTAGGCATGTTCTACCTGTGAGGGGGCTGTGCTGCCAGGGGCATAAGAGATCTAACTGATCTCAGTAACAGGGATCAGTAGATCTCTTACATGCCGCCTGATAGAGTGGGGAACCACCGTGTTTACATCAGCGGTTCCCCCCTTTTCTTCTGTGCCTGGTGACATTGATTCCGCCCAACCCACGGCCATACTACTGGAGAGTGCGGTGGGCATGAGACCGCACCACCGGCAACGCGCTCTCGCCCGCTAACTGCGCATACATGAGCCCCCATTTATAGACGGTGATGCGTGCTATCCAGCCACTCTGTAGCAGTAAATGTGTGCAGGCCGATCGGGAACCGGTTTAAAATTTTTTTTTTTTTTTAGTGCACTTCTGGGTTTCTCAAAGCACTAGTGACTTAGGGAATTATTTACTAATTCTGGAGTGTGCAAAATTTGGTGCAGCTCTGCATAGACGACATCTGATGGGACGAAACGTACGTCGAGAAGGGCATGCTGACGTCACCTTTGGATCCATGCCGGCTTGTCTTTTATTCATGCGAGAAATTCTTTTATACATGTGAATTATTCTACACTTCTTATAATAAATGTTCCATACGTTATTGCGCTATGTGGTCCTCTTTTCTCTTGTGACATGTTCGTTGAGTGACACATTGACCTACTATGCCCGGAGGGGACAGTGTTTCCACTATTACCTGAACAGCATACCTCTGATGGTGATCATAGAATATTCTGAAGAGGGGATACATGATCATTTCTGATCATTACTCTAAGTGCGCTTGATTTATCAGTTCGGTAAGCCTTAAGTCTCATTGGTGGCGGATCACTAATTGTGTTGTTTGCGGCACATGGGTGTTGATTACTCAGTGGTATCCAAGTGGGAGATTACACTTGCAATCACCCAATCACAACCTAATTGTCTTCACCTTTCCTAAACAGATTATAGACTAACGGACTTTATGATGTACTAGCGCAGCCTTTTTTTGTATTTAGTGGTGTAAATTGCCATCATTCCTTCATTACAATCAAGAAAGAGAAGGTTTTACCCCTATGGGTTGGGATTTTCAAGGCAATTTAAACAAACTCAAAATATTATTTAAAATATATAATCTTTTATTTTAGCAAATTTAAAAATATAGCACCAATCAGTAGACCAATATAAAATTATACAAAGTATTCAGGCGTGCACATTAGTAAAAAAGTAAATACAGAAAAAGATGTAGGTTTCCTGTAAGTGTGGTGGTATCACCCAACCCAGGAGAAGTCCCATGGTCAAACAGTGACCTATCCTAGGAGGGTTAATTCAACGCGTTTCAGAATTTAATCTGTATCAATTCTTTCTTCAGGGAAAGATACCACCATAAAAGTACAGTACAGTATAAAAATTCTCTGCAATTCAAGTTGTCCCAGGGGTAGCCCTCTCTCTGCTCATAGCGTACTTCCCATTGCGCCAGGACAGTAGGAACCCATAGCGGTAAAACCTTTCTTAAGAGCTTCTGTCAGAAGCTCTTTACCACGTGATCAGCTGTGACGAATCATGGCTGATCACAGTCTAAACAGGAAAAGCCGCATATCCACTTTTCCTCTACTCGCGTCTGCAGACGCGCCTAGATGAGAGCCGACCGGCAGCTCTCCTGACAGGGGGGTCTCTACTGAGTGTTTATCAGAGCAGCCCCCCTAGGATCACCTGAAGGTTCTAGTAACACCTCTGTTTTGTAGTATGCTATTGCAGTCCTAATCAGTGCAAATTGGAAGGAGTGGTGGGAGGAGTGGGAGTGGTGTTAGAGCTGGTACCTTGTCTCAGGCCCCATTCTTCTTAAATCATATATATCATAAGGGTACGATATATATGCAAGTACAGAAAAAACAGGACTATACATTGCAAAAGATAGGACATTAAATGCAAGATGCGAACATCAGACAAGAGAATGCCCTGGGTGATTGGTGTGCAGTGAAAGGAAAAACTGGGGACAACATTTAGGGAGCTAACTACCTCTTAGTAAAGCAATCCCCATCCTTCGCAATACACCACTATTCCAATCAACAACCTGCAATTGTTTTTTTTTTGGTTGAAAATGTATACTTTATTTTGCATAATAAAATACACAAAAAAACAAAATACAAGGTACAAAATACTTTGTCGGGGTACATTCTCCCCTGTACTGCGACGCAGCGCATAAATACACTACATAACAATACAGTTTCAAGCATGCAAATAAATACATTCGCCCTGCGGTATGATGATTATGGCTTACAGCTAGTGAAAACCCTAAATTCAGTATCTCCAAAAACTATAATATTACATAAGACCAATAGAAAAAAGGATTTTTGATACAAATGTTGGCTTACTGAAAAGTATGTCCATGTACAGTATAGTATGCACTCAATACTTGGTCGGGGCTCCTTTTGCATGAATTATCATCACTGACTGCGGAAACTTCACAGTGGACCTTGATTTCCAAATGAAATGCAAGATATTCCACAGTCCGTTATGATTTGGGGAGCCATGCCATCTGCTGGTGTTGGTCCACTGTGTTTTATCAAGTCCAAAGTCAGCGCAGCCCTCTATCAGGAAATTCTAGAGCACTTCATGCTTCCTTCTGCTGACCAGTTTTATGGAGCTGCTGATTTCATTTTCCAGCAGGACTTGGCACCTGCCCACACTGCCAAAAGTACCAATATCTGGTTTAATGATCATGGTATCACTGCTTGATTGGCCAGCAAACTCGCCTGACTGACCTAAACCATAGAGAATTTGTGAGGTATTATCATGGAAGATGAGAGAAACCAGACCCGACAATGCAAATGAGCTGAAGGCCGCTATCAAAGCAGCCTGGGCTTCCATAATACCTCAGCAGTGCCACAGGCTGATCGCCTCCATGCCACGCCGCATTGATGCAGTAATTCCTGCAAAAGGAGCCCCGACTAATTGTTGAGTGCATACTATACTGTACATGGACATTCTTTTCAGTAAGCCAACATTTCTGTATTACATTTACATATATATATATATCACTTTGTGTGTAACGCATCTATATACAAAATATGAGTTTCACTTTTGAATTGAATTACTGAAATAAATTAGCTTTTTGATGATATTGTAATTTTATGAGATGCACCTGGGAAACCTGCCTTTGCACACGCATGAACTTTAATGGCATTTCAGTCTTCATCCATAGAGTTCAATATTGAGTTGGCCCACCCCTTGCAGCTATAACAGCTTCGACTCTTCTGGAAAGGCTGTCCACAAGGTTTAGGAGTGTGTCAATGGGAATGTTTGACCATTCTTCCAGAAAGCACATTTGTGAGGTCAGGCACTGATGTCAGAAGAGAAGGCCTGGCTCGCAGTCTCCGCTCTAATTAATCCCAAAGGTGTTCTATTGGGTTGAGGTCAGGACTCTGTGCAGGCCAGTCAAGTTCCTCCACCCCAAACTCGCTCATCCATGTCTTTATGGACCTTGCTTTGTGCACTGGTCAAAATCAGTTGGTGGAGGGGGGATTATGGTGTAGGGTATTTTTTTAGGGGTTGGGCTTGGCCCCTTAGTTTCAGTGAAGGGAACTCTTAAGGTGCCAGCATACCAAGACATTTTGGACAATTTCATGCTCCCAACTTTGTGGAAACAGTTTTCATGATGGCCCCTTCCTGTTCCGACATGACTGCGCACCAGTGAATAACGCAAGGTCCATAAAGACATGGATGAGCGAGTTTGGGGTGGAGCACCTTGACTGGCCTGCACGGAGTCTCTAAAACTGGTCACGTGTTTCGTTCCAGGTATTTCTGTACCTACTCGCTCAAACCCCACCTCCTTGAACTGACCGGACGTGTC
>BLSH010316260.1:1549131-1576756 GCA_018402905.1 Glandirana rugosa | reverse complement strand
ATATGCAATTTTAAAGTATGACATGTTTGGTATCTACAGGGTGGGCCAATTGTGTGTTCGGGGAGGGCCAGGGAGCGGGTGCGGCGGAGTCGATCTCCGCCGGCCACCCGCGATGCCCCCCCCGGAGTGAAAGAACGGAGGTCCGTGTAAGTAAACACGGACCTCCGTTCTGTGAGGGGGGAAGGGCTGTGATCACAGCCTTCCTCTACATGGAAGCTGTGGTCACTTCCCTTCCCCAGCCAGGGCAGCCCAAAGACAGTAAGAACACGCCCAGGGAACACAGTTAACCCTTAGAGCGCCCCCTGCAGGTTAACCCCTTCACTGCCAATGGCATTTACACAGTAATCAGTGCATTTTTATAGCACTGATCGCTGTATAAATGCCAATGGTCCCAAAAAAGTGTCAAAATGTTCTGACATGCCCGTTGCAATATTGCAGTACCGCTAAAAATCGCAGATCGCCGCCATTACTAGTAAAAAATAAATAAATAAATAAAAACCCCAGGAATGAATTCTCATCATCCGTAAACGCGGCCACTTTTGCGCAAACCAATCAGTAAACGCCGATTGCGATTTTTATCACAAATATGAGGAAAAATATAAATCGGCCAAAATCGATGAAAAAAAAAGTTTTTTATATTTTTTTTTTGGATTTGTATTTTAGCAAAAAGTAAGAAATTTGGGTTTTTTTGCAAAATTGTCGCTCTGCTTTTGTTTATAGCGGCGATCAGAAATGACGCAGCAGTGATCAAATACCACCAAAAGAAAGCTCTATTTGTTGGAAAAAAAGGACGCAAATTTCGTTTGGGTACAAGGTCGCATGACCGCGCGATTTTCAGTTAAAGCGACGCAGTGCCGAATCGCAAAAAGGGCTCTGATCAGGAAGGGGGCAAATCCTTCCGGGGCTGGAGTGGTTAAAAGAAATATAAACTGTTTGGGGGTTCTAAGTAGTTTTTTTTAGCAAACTAATTATGTTTTTGACATGTAGGAGAGGAATGTCAGAATTGGCTTGGAGCAGAAGGTGTTAAAAGATAAGGTCACTTTTATAAAAAGAATAATGAATTCATATTTATTCGCAAGGGAAAAAAATGTGCATTTATTTTCTTTTTTTTCTTAGGAGTCTGGAAGAGTATTGCACCCATGATCAGCAGATTGTGGGTTCAGTATCAGGCAGTAGTTTATTCATTCACAAAACTCTGTGGGTGGAGAGCCGCACTGCTGCGCTATTTGTAAATTGTGATGCTGGGAGAAGATCCCCTGCCCATAGTCACCTGTTACCTCTAAAATATATTTGCAATGCTTTGCAACAAAATCATAATTTTAGTGCCATGTTAAGCCTTTCACTGCCAGAGCCTTTTTTTGCACACGTACTCATTTGCATATTTTAGGCCTGAAGATAACTTACACCGTCAAAAAGGTATCTTTTCTGAAATCAGAGACCAAGGAAAATAAAATTGTGACACCTGCATTTTTATATCAAAAGAAACTATTTAATAAACCCTTATTTTCTGTAAAAAAAATGCTAAAGTTTATTTTAATGCAACAAACACAATACAGTATATTACCCAGTTTCAGGTAAAATATAAATTATAAATTTGCTTCATTGTAGCTTCCACATATATTTGCTAACACTGCACAACTAGCACCCCTGTTTTAATGTAATTTTTTGGAAAGTGGAACATGTTTTGTTTTTGTGTTGTCTAGCTGGTAGGTGTGCTTGAAAAAAAATTGATTGAATAGTTTGTTGAATGGTATTGGTTGAATGGTATTTCCTGTGACACTGCGATGCTTACAAAAAGTGGGCATGGAGTCAATACAATATTTCAGGCCTTGACTACATCAGGAACAAGTGTCAAAACAAAGGTACATCATGTAAGGGCAGCCAGAATATGCCCTTTGTTTTCACCCCTGCAGCTATGCTTACAGTGAGGTGGAGCCAGACACCTAATTTAATAAACAAAATGGCAGCTCTGACAAAGGGGGAAGAGGCAGGGGTTTGCACAAGCAGGGATTGCATTGGCAACTATCATCTTGGATAACATCTTGGATCACTTTCTAAAAAAAACTCTTCTCTATCCCTCCACAGGCAATCTATGCTGCCTTCAAGTTTCCACCTTCAATTGCAAACTTTACTGCAAATGATCCATTGTTTGCAATATGTTTAAATGGTAATCTATGCTGCTTTCAAACTCTTTGCCTCTGCCCATATCACTGTGATGTTTATTTTGCTTTCTTATAGTCTATGCTTAAATTATGAGCGGATGCTCTGTTGTTGTGTCTTGTAGTCTGCTATTGGTGTTAAAAGTCGGTTAGCCATGTGTCCCTTCTATGCAATCCTGATTGATTAATTGGCAATACTCCCACCCAACTGAGTATAAATGTAGGCCTTCTCTGGGGAATGCACAGGCAGGGGTTTGCACAGGCAGGGATTGCATTGGCAACTATCATCTTGGATAAAGTATTCATATTGGACTAAGTATTACACTTTAGTGAATGCACAAACGATAAATAACAGGATACTGCAAAACATTAAACAGGTAACCTGATTCCTCATAGAACTTTTTCATCTCTCATCCAGTCTGCTTCTCAATCTCCCACTCTGTATCATGCACTCCCTACTTTTTCTTTTCACAGTTGCATCCTCTCTCCTAAAACTCTCTCTCCTTCACTCCTGTTCTCCACCCCACCACTTATATATATCACCCTTACCCCTTTCTTCATCTTATTACTGCGCTCATCAGCTACTGCTACTTCTGAACCCACATTCCAATAAAACCTCCAGGACACTGGGAAGTGTCCCCCCACATAAGTCACACTCCCATATCACCTCTCCCACCCTTCTGCTTCTCCAAACTTCTGGAGATAGTTCCCCAAATCCAGGGTCACCATCATTTACCTTTGGACAACATACTCTGCACTTCCAATTCTCTGGCAGCAGGCGCAATCCACACAATCTAATTTCTATACCTCTTCTGCCTAGAACCAGCCTCCCCTTCTCCTGTGCCCTTTGGAATGCCCACTCTGTTTGTAAAAAACTTACCACCGTCCAAGACCTATTTATCACAAACTCCTTCAACCTACTTGCAATTACGGAGACCTGGCTTCAAGATTCTGACTTTTCTTCATCGGCTGCCCTCTCCCATGGTGGCCTCCTGTGGACTCACTCTCCCAGGCCTAGTGGACGGAAAGGAGGTGGTGTTGAATTCCTCCTATCCCCACAAAGCACTTTTCAAGTTCTTCATCCTCCCCCTCTCTGTCCCTCTCCTCCTTTGAAGCTCATTGTATTCGTCTATTTTCTTCCGTTTTGTTGAGAATTTCTGTGATCTATTAGCCTCCTGGACCATTATCAAAATTCCTTTATGACTTCTCTGCCTGGCTGTCCTACTTTCTTTCTTCTGAAATTCCAACAATCATTCTTGGTGACTTCAACATCCCTGCTACTTCTAACTTTCTGAGGTTAACCTCCTCATTTGACCTAAAACAATGGTCACACGCTTCTACTCACTCTGATGGCAACTGCCTTGACCTCATATTCTCCCACCTATGCACTCCGCGCAACCTCTCCAACATTCCTTTTCCTCTCTCTGATCACCACCTTATTAGTTTCACTCACTCCTTGCCTTCCAGCTACCAAACAATTACCCGTAGAAACCGTTGCCATCTTAACCCTTCTCTTCTTTTCTTGCTACAGATTGTCGCTATGACAAAATCACATCCTTGTCCTGCCCCAACCTGGCCACTTCTATATACAACAGCTCACTGTCATCCACCCTAGATACCTTGGCCCCACTAACTACACGCAGAATCAGGCCCCGACCACTACAACCCTGGCAGACAGACAATACCAGAAGCCTCAAAAAAAAGAGTTGCGCTCTTGAGCGTCTGTGGCGTAAGACTAAGTCACAGCAAGATTTCAGCCAATATAAATCTGCCCTCCAAAAATACCATTCCTGCCTCCACAGTGCCAAACAGACCTATTTTATCACTCTTATTAACAACCTCTCACGGAGCCCCCATCAACTCTTTTCTACCTTTAACGCTCTACTTCGTCCTCCATTACCTCCACCTACTAAATTACTCACTGCCCAGGAGATTGTTAATCACTTTAAAAATAAGATTGATACAATTCGTCTTGAGATCTCCACGAATTACTTACAGCTAAAACCGACGGTCATTATTCCGTACTTTTACTCTTGGACCTTTCCGCTGCCTTTGATACAGTTGATTACCCCCTCCTCCTCAAATAACTCAATTTGCTTGGTCTCCATGGCTATGCTCTCAGTTGGTTCGAATCTTACCTATTTCACCGCACCTTCAGTGTCACTTACAACTCCACTTCCTCCTCTCCAACTCCTCTTACCGTTGGGGTCCCCCAAGATTCTGTCATTAGACCCCTTCTATTCTCGATCTACACATCCTCCTTGGGTCAGCTGATAACCTCTCCTGGCTTCTGCTATCATTTATATGCAGATGACACCCACGTTTATCTCTCTACCCCTCTGCTCACCCCATCAGTCTCCTCACAGATCACTGCTTTACTAACAGACATATCAGCCTGGATATCACAGCACTTCCTCAAACTGAATCTATCTAAAACTGAGCTCATGATATTCCCTCCCCCACGTGCCCCTACACCTGACTTCCCTGTTAAGATCAATGGCACAACTATTAGTGCGTCCCCACATGCCAGGGTGCTAGGGCTAACCCTAGACTCTGAACTGTCCTTTCAGGACCACATGCAATCCCTGTCCAAATCATGCCGCCTCAACCTCCGCAACATCTCTAGAATACGCCCCTTTTTAACTAATGACACCACCAAGCTTCTAATTCACTCTCTGGTAATCTCTTGCCTCGAATACTGCAACTCTCTCCTCATTGGATTACCGTTACATACATTATCCCCCCTTCAGTCCATAATGAATGCTGCTGCAAGACTTATCCACCTTACCAACCGCTCTGTATCCTCCACCCATCGCTGCCAATCTCTTCACTGGCTTCCACTCACTCAACAAATACAATTCAAAGTACTAACAATAATTTACAAAGCCATCCACAACTCTGCCTCCAGCTACATCTCTAACCTAGTCTCCAAATGCCAACCAAGCCACCCTCTTTGGTCCTCCCATGACCTCCTGCTCTCTAGCTCCCTTGTCACCTCCTCTCATGCTTGCCTCCAGGATTTCTCCAGAGCTTCTCCCATTCTTTGGAACTCCCTACCCCAATCTGTCTGACTGTCTCCTAATCTATTCATCTTTGGACGATCCCTGAAAACCTTTCTCTTTAAAGAAGTCTATCTTGCTTCTAACTAATACACTGTCTTACTTTCCACATCAGTTCATCCCCCACAGCTATTTCCTTTTGTATCAATTGACTCTCCCTTTTAGATTGTAAGCTCTAACGAGCAGGGCCCTCTGATTCCTCTTGTACCAAATTGTGACGTAACTGTAATGTCTGCCTTCATTTTGTAAAGCGCTGCGCAAACTGTTGCCGCCATATAAATCTTGTATAATAAAAGAGGTGAGGCAAAAAGGGGGTGCTCTAATTCTGATTTATTGATTGAAACCTGACTAGTCTTTCCCTTTTAAGCTGTAGTCTATTAAAGCTGTTTAAGGATTTCCCACGTTAGGACCAGAAAACTTTTTGAGATTCGGCACTGCGTTGTTTTAACTGACAATTGCGCGGCTGTGCGACGTTGTACCCAAACAAAATTTGCGTCCTTTTTTCCCCACAAATAGAGCTTTCTTTTGGTGGTATTTGATCACCTCTGCGTCATTTCTGATCGCCGCTATAAAAAAAGGCACGACAATTTTGCAAAAAAAACAGTTTTTCTTACTTTTTGCTAAAATACAAATCCAAAAAAATATAAAAAAAACATTTTTTTTCATCGGTTTTGGCCGATTTATATTCTTCCTCATATTTTTGGTAAAAAAAATCGCAATCGGCGTTTATTGATTGGTTTGTGCAAAAGTGGCCATGTTTACGGATGATGAGAATTCATTTCTGGGGTTTTTATTTATTTTTTACTAGTAATGGCGACGATCTGCGATTTTTAGCGGTACTGCGATATTGCAGCGGACATGTCGGACCATTTTGACACTTTTTTGGGACCAATGACATTTATACAGCGATCAGAAATGTAAATATCCACTGATTACTGTATAAATGTCATTGGCAGTGAAGGGGTTAACCTGCAGGGAGAGATCTAGGGGTTAACTGTGTTCCCTAGGCGTGTTCTAACTGTGAGGGGGCTGGGCTGTTATGGGCATAAGAGATCTAACTGATCCAGTGACAGGGATCAGTAGATCTCTTACGTCCCCACTGACAGAGTGGGGAACTGCAGTGTTTACATTGGCGGTTCCCCGTTCTTTTGCTGTGGCCGCTCATCGCGGTCTGCCCGAGCCGCGGGCACACCCCCTAGTGGCTACTCCGCAAATTTCCGTTTATTTACAGCGATTCACAGGACGCATCCACACTGCCGCAGTAAATATACTGCGCACGCTGTGGAAGCGGTTAAATAGTGTGCATGGATTCTGTAAATATTATATTCTAATTTTTATTTCATGATATATGCTGCCTGATCTCTTACTCTTAAATTGCAGTTTCATAAAGCTACGTATATACAGTATGTATGTTGCAAAATTATTTTTAAACAATCAAATTTTGTTGCTTTGCAGTGAGAAATGTAGACAGACACAGTTTTTTTTATCCAGCTGTATTTACTCAGTGCAACGTAAAACATCCAAAGAGGTATAACACCAACATGTCGGAATTGTTATTTTTAAATTAAAAAACAGAATCACTGAGTTGGAAAAAGGATCACCCCCCCAACAATGACTTGTAAACTCAATTACTGTAGCTAATCATTTTCTTAATGGCACACAAAGCCATTTGACTTTCAATTGTGATCAACGGTGGTCATTCTGATGCATGTAAAGAGCTTTCCTGGAGCATTTCAGTCCCTGGTAGTGCAACTGAAGCAAACAATCAGCAATGGGTAGCAAGACACTGTCAACAGATCTCTGAGATAACGTTGTGGACCTGCAAGTCAGGAGAGGAATACAAAAAAAATGTCAATGTATTGTATGTATTCAGGTATTATCAATGCCTAGAGGCACAGTAAATTTTATTATTAACCACTTCAGCCCCGCAAGGATTTCCCCCTTTAGGACCAGAGCACTTTTTGCGATTCGGCACTGCCTCGCTTTAACTGACAATTGCTTGGTCATGTGACGTTGTACCCAAACTAAATTGAGGTCCTTTTTTTCCCACAAATAGAGGTTTCTTTTGGTGGTATTTGATCACCTCTGTGCCACTTCTGATCACCGCTATAAACAAACAAAGAGCAACACTTTTGCAAAAAAAACCCAATATTTCTCGCTTTTTGCTATAAAACATATCCAAAAAAATATATAAAAAAACGAATTTATTCATCAGTTTTGGCCGATATATATACTTCCTCATATTTTTGGTAAAAAAAAAATTGCAATCGGCGTATATTGATTGGTTTGCGCAAAAGATGCCGTGCTTGCGAACAATGAGAATTAATTTATTTGGTTTTTATTTATTTTTATTTTTTAGTATGGTGGCGATCTGCGATTTTTAGCGTTACTGTTACATTGCAGTGGACATGTCGGACACTTTTGACACTTTTTTGGGACCATTGGCATTTATACAGCGATCAGTGCTATGAAAATGCACTGATTACTGTGTAAATGTCACTGGCAGGGAAGGGGTTAACACTGGGGACGATCAAAGGGTTAAGTGTGTTTCCTGGGAGGTGTTACTAGCTGTATGGGGGCTGGGCTGAGTGGGGGAGGAGAGTAATCGCTGCTCCCATATACAAAAAAGCATGCTATCACTCTCCTTCTCCCCTGTCAGAACGGAGATACGCTGTTTACACTAATGGATCCCTGTTCTGTCACTGCGGGGGAGCGATCGTGGGTAGCCAGCGGATATCAAGTGGGGATGGGATCAACATTTTTGAGTGTTTAAGTGCATGAATATAGCTTTATTTTTTTTACCTTTGTTCTACTTCCACACAAAACTTTATTTATAACACATAGGGACAATAAGCCCTTTATGTGATAAACTTTTAAGACAGGTTCTCTTTAACCACTTCACCCACTGTAGGACCAGAGTACCTTTTGCGATTCGGCACTGCGTCGCTTTAACTGACAATTGCGCGGTCGTGCACCGTTGTACCCAAACAACATTTGCGTCCTTTTTTTCCCACAAATAGAGCTTTCTTTTGGTGGTATTTGATCACCTCTGCATCATTTCTGATCACCGCTATAAACAAATAAACAGTGGCAATTTTACAAAAAAACAATATTTCTTACTTTTTGCTAAAATACAAATTCAAAAAAATTATAAAAAGACAAATTTATTCATCATTTTATTATTAGACATGGAAATATATGTTGGCATGTTTAAGATTCCCTCATTGATGTTGGGTAGCAATGTGGCTATGAGCCATAGAAACATGTGTACCTTGGGGGCTGTCCTGTGGCGGCGCCATTTAGAGCGCCATTTAGAGCTCCATCACATGGTGTGTCAGATTCATGCTTACCTTTTCTTCACCTCACGGACACTATGCTACATTCACCCAAGGTGTGTCTTCATTATCCCTAGTCCATATTTTTGCTGGTTTTTCTCACTTCCCTGGCCTTTTCAATTTCTGTGATCTCTCTTCTCAATTTCTACTTCAACTTCCCCTCACTGTTTTTCATTTTTTTTCCCTTTATAACCTCCTTTTTCCAGCTCCCTTTCACAGTTACACTTTTGTACCTCACATTATCATTTATTTATAACTTCATACTTGTATATTACTTCACAGAGACTCTACACTATTGCAGCACACATCCTCTCTTGGATTACATTAGACCACCTCTGTCCACCATGGGCGCTGTTCTCTGTGGCTTGGTGCCGCTACTCGAGCCCCCAGAGCTCCTGGAAATGGTGATCCCAGCTGGCCTGCGATCTCAGGCACATGCACCTTACTCCCAGCACGTTAACAATTTTGTAAGTTCCTATACATTGGGAGCCTCCCCATATCATGTATTTACTTATACATTTCTGGTCATATCTCACTATTTTGAATTATACAGATAGATTTTTTATTATAGAATAGGCTTACTCCTAAAGAGTGACCATCAGTCACGAAACGCGTCGAGCTATGAATGGTCCTATCTTTCCTGTACCAAGATTAACTGATTATTTATTTATATTGTTAGACATGGAAATATCTGTTGGCATGTTTAAGATTCCATGTGATTGATGTTGGGTAGCAATGTGGCTATGAGCCATAGGAACCATGTGAAAATGTGTGTACATATATGGAATTTTACTATAATATGAATTGATACACTGTCATATATATTTTTATCTTTATTATTGTAGAGCATGGTCTCACATTGATATGTATATATTTATGAAAAATAAGTGACACTATTTTCATATTTAAGTATTTGTTATTCATCATTTAGCGCCTCACTCAAAGTCCCACCTCCTGTCCTTTTTTGCAACCGATAGGGATGGAATCATAAGATTCTGGCAAGCCATGCTTCATTCAAAGTCCCAAACCCTTGCAACAAATTTATTCATCACTTTTGGCCGATTTATATTCTTCCTCATATTTTTGGTAAAAAAAATCACAATCGGCGTTTATTGATTGATCTGTGCAAAAGTTGCCGCGTTTACAAACCATTCAAATTAATTTCTGGCGTTTTTAGATTTTTTTCTTTTTTTACTGGTAATGGCGGCGAGCTGCGATTTTTATCGGGACTATTGGGGCGGACACGTCGGACATTTTGACACTTTTTTGGGACCAATGACATTTATACAGCGATCAGAAATGTAAATATCTGTATAAATGTCATTGGCAGTGAAGGGGTTAACCTGCAGGGGGAGATATATGGGTTAACTGTGTTCTCTAGGTGTGTTCTAACTGTGAGGGGGCTGGGCTACCAGGGGCACCATAGATCTAACTGATTCCAGTGACAGGGATCAGTAGATCTCTTACATGCCCACTGACAGAACGGGGAACCGCCCTGTTTACATCTCCCGTTCCCCGTTCTTTCCCTCTGGCAGGTCATTGCGGCTCGCCGGTGGACATCGGGTCCGCCCGAGCCATGGGCACACTCCTGCAGAGTACGACGGGCACAAGAGAACGCTGCAAGCGATGTGTTCCCACCCGCTAGCTGTGCACGCGCAGATCACCGCTTATATACGGCGTCAGCGTTTATTGATTGGTTTGCGCAAAAGTTGGCACGTTTACAAACCATTAGAATTAATTTCTGGCGTTTTTATATTTATTTTTTTACTGGTAATGGCAGTGATCTGCGATTTTTATCGGGACTTTGATATTGAGGCGGTCATGTCGGACATTTTTGACACTTTTTTGGGACCGATGACATTTATACAGCGATCAGAAATTTAAACATCCCCTGATTACTGTATAAATGTCATTGGCAGTGAAGGGGTTAACCTGCAGGGGGAGATCTAGGGGTAACTGTGTTCCCTAGGCATGTTCTAACTGTGAGGGGGCTGGGCTACCAGGGGCACAAGAGATCTCTTACATGCCCACTGACAGAGCGGCCATGTTTACATCAGCGGTTCCCCATTCTTTCCCTCTGGCAGGTCATCGCGGCTCGTCGGCGGACATCGGGTCTGCCTGAGCCGCAGGCACACTCCTGCAGAGTGTGGCAGGCACGAGAGCATGCCACCGGCGGCGTGCTCCCGCCCATTACCTGCGCACGCGCGGATCGCCGCTTATCCACGGCGATTCGCGAGACAGCACCACACTGCTGCAGTAAATATACTGCGCGTGGTCGGGAACTGGAAAATGGTCTTTTAAACCTGTAAAGACTCACCTGCCTTACATTGAAGCTAATGAAGCACAGGTCATGCCACAGTAGCTTCTTCCCAGGCCACAAGGTCCAGGGAAAGTGATAACAGAAACAGGAAGTGACGTTTTATACATCACTTTCAGGTTGATTCTAACTAGGGGAGATCAGCGAACAGATGTTCATTGGTCTCCCTCCATCCAGCGACACCCATTATATGCGTCCTAGGCCTACAGATGGAATAGTTTAGCCTAGGAAGCAGGAGGGGGTCGTGCAGGGGTTAACTGCTTCCCACCTATTTTACATATACAATAAGGGGAAAAAGTATTTGATCCCCTGCTGATTTTGTGCGTTTGCCCACTGAAAAAGAAATGATCAGTCTATAATTTTAATGGTAGATTTATTTTAACAGTGAGAGACAGAATAACAACAAAAATATCCAGAAAAACACATTTCAAAAAAGTTATCAATTGATTTGCATTTTAATGAGTGAAATAAGTATTTGATTTTATTTTATTAATAAGCAAGATTTCTGGATCTCAGGTGTCCTAATGGGAGTGCTCCTAATCTCAGCTTGTTACCTGTATAAAAGCAACCACTCAATCAATCAATCAGATTCCAATCTCTCCACCATGGCCAAGACCAAAGAGCTGTCCAAGGATGTCAGGAACAAGATTGTAGACCTACACAAGGCTGGAATGGGCTACAAGACTATCACCAGACAGCTTGGTGAAAGGGTGACAACAGTTGGTGCGATTATTCGCAAATTGAAGAAACACAAAATAACTGTCAATCTCCCTCGATCTGGGGCTCCATGCAAGATCTCACCTTGTGGAGTTTCAATGATCATGAGAACAATAAGGAATCAGCCCAGAACTACACAGGAATCTTGTCAATGATCTCAAGACCATAGTCACCAAGAAAACAATTGGTAACACACTGCGCCATGAAGGACTGAAATCCTGCAAGGCCCGCAAGGTTCCCCTGCTCAAGAAAGCACATGTACAGGCCCGTCTGAAGTTTGCTATTGAACATCTGAATGAGTCAGAGGAGAACTGGGTGAAAGTGTTGTTGTCAGATGTGACCAAAATTGAGCTCTTTGGCATCAACTCAACTCGCCGTGTTTGGAGGAGTAGCAATGCTGCCTATGACCCCAAGAATACCATCCCCACCATCAAACATGGAGGTGGAAACATGCTTTGGGGGTGTTTTTCTGCTAAGGAGACAGGACAACTTCACAGCATTAAATGGATGATGGACAGGGCATGTACTGTCAAATCTTGGGTGAGAACCTCCTTCCCTCAGCCAGAGGATTGAAAATTTGTCATGGATGAATATTCCAGCACGACAATGACCCAAAACACACAGCCAAGGCAACAAAGGAGTGGCTCAAGAAGAAGTACATTAAGGTCCTGGAGTGGCTTAGCCAGTCTCCAGACCTTAATCCCATAGAAAATATGTGGAGGAAGCTGAAGGTTTCAGTTACCAAAAGTCAGCCTCAAATCCTTAATGACTTGGAGAGGATCTGCAAAGAGGAGTGGGACAAAATACGTCCAGAGATGTGTGCAAACCTGGTGGCCAACTACAAGAAATGTCAGACCTCTGTGATTGCCAACAAGGGTTTTTCCACCAAGTACTAAGCCATGTTTTGCGAAGGGGTCAAATACTTATTTCACTCATTAAAGTGGTTGTCAAGTCATTATTCAGGCTTACCTATAGGTGCTGCTCCGGGAATGTCTCCTAAACTTGCACCGTTTAGGAGATATTCCCTGAAATTTGAATGTGCCGACGTCATGCGACAGGGCCGTATCTTTACTAAGTGTGGCGTAAATGACGGTCACAGCCATGCTCGGGGACCGCTGCTACAGCGTCGATCAAAGGTAAGCATTTCATAATGAGCTTGTATGCAATGCATACTAGCTCATTATGCTTTTCTCTTGCAGGTTGTTGTTATTCTGTCTCTCACTGTTAAAATAAACCTACCATTGAACTTATAGACCAATCATTTCTTTGTCAGTGGGCAAACATACAAAATCAGCAGGGGATCAAATACTTTTTCCCTCATTGAATACTGTATACACCCTCAGTGAGAAGCAGTGATACCAGTATCATGGCTGCAGCCAGCGGTTTAGACATGAATGGCTGTGTGTTGAGTTATTTTGAGGGGACAGCAAATTTACACTGTTATACAAGCTGTACATTCACTACTTTACATTGTAGCAAAGTGTCATTTCTTCAGTGTTGTCACATGAAAAGATATATTAAAATATTTACAAAAATGTGAGGGGTGTACTCACTTTTGTGAGATACTGTACACCCATGCTTGCCCTCCTTCTATGCCAAATTAAACCAGAAGTGATGAGGATGTTATCACTTCTGGTTTCTGTTGTTTACAAGCCATTACCGGCTTGTAAAGCATCTGATCAATCCTATCTCACACATGTGAGGTATTGCCAGAATGAGAGCAATCATTCTAGCACCAGACCTACTGTGTAACTCTAAAGTACCTTTAAAGTGTCTCCTATGGATAATATAATGTACCATAGTTTGTCACAATATCACGAGCATGCACAGCGTGAAATGTTTGCTATCTATTTACTTTGTATAACATCATATTTATATTTTACAAAAATCTTGATTTTATATTGCGTTTATAAGGTGTATTTTTTCATGAGAGTTTGTGTTTGATAAACTGCTGTGAAATATTATAGAGCATAAATTGTAACAGCCATAAATTAATTCCATGGGGCCTTTGCGTTCAGAAAATATGCTTGATGCCTAAGTGTTCTAAGTAATTTTCTAGCAAAAACAATATGCAGATTTTTACATGTATGTGAATGTCAAAATTGAGGGGAGTCTGAGGGGCTTAAGGGAAGCAATATGGCCTCATGGCCCCCTTCACCACTTGACGAATAGGGATGGGCCGAAGGGACCCCTGTTTATTTCGCACCAGAACTTTCGAACACCGCGAAAGTTCGGACCGGAATAACAAACCCCATTACAGTCCATAGGACCTGAACGTCAAAAGTGCCCATTTTGAAGGATTATATGCAAGTTATTGGGCATACAATGGTTATAGGGGTCAGGGTCCTGCCCTGGGGGACATGTATCAATGAAAAAAAGTTAGTAAAAAAAAGTCATTTTTAAATAGATTTTTTAAAGTGAAAGCCTGAAAATTAAATATTCCTTCCAATATAGTGCCTGGGGGGGGGGGGGGGGTCCCCTTGGTCTACCTGTAAAGTGGCAGATATGTACCATGTCTAGTATCTGCTGCAGCAATAATTGCAATATAAAGCCAAAAAAATGACATGTTCCCTGCAGGCTGCCTTTATTTTTTCTCTGCAACAGCTGGGGAGCCAGTGTGGTGCCTTCAGACCTTTCTGTAAAAAAAATTGCAATGATATGCACCTGTCAAACATGTGCAGAAAAATTGGTCTTGTCTGTGTTTGTGGCACCTTTACACTGTAACCCTATAGAGGTAATCTTGATAAAAGCAAGAATTGACCTTGCTGTGAAAAATTGGCTCATGTTCCAGTCATCCTCAACCTCAGAACCAACATCTAAATCCAGTTATGGCTTGGCATCATCAAGGAGCAAGTGGCTGACGCTGTGGTCAAATAATGCAGCTGACTCCTCCATGGCTGATATTGGGGCTATGGCAGGAATAGATGTGGACAAGGAGGCAGGTTTATCCACTCTGGCAACTGCGGGGGACTGCACACTTGTCTCTGCTTGCGTGACAGAGGATGAGGAAGGTTTAGTAAGCCAGTCCACCACCTCCTCTGCATGCTGTGGCTGGATAGCATGGGCAAACTCACTAAACAGAGGAAATGATGCCCTGCCTGAGGACTGACCAGTGACCATGATTTTCACCTTTGCCTGTGGACACATTTGTTGCTGGCCCCCTTACAGTGCCAAGGGAACGTCTGCCTCTCCTTGTTGCCCTCCCAGACATTATTGGGAGGGAGGGGGCAGTGCTTATTAGCAAATGTAAAGAAGCAGTGGAAATCTGTAGGTAGATGCACTTTAATCAATGTAAAGTGGTGTTTGGTGTACTTTAATTTGAGTACTCACACTACACAGACACACTCCACGGATACACTATAATATACTGCAATATAATGCGTCAAAAGTACAGTGATGCACAGAACTATATGGCGTTAAACATGCAGTAATGCATAAAACTATATGGCGTTAAACTGGCAGTAACGCACAAAACTATATGGCGTTAAACTGGCAGTAACGCACACAAAACTATATGGCGTTAAACTGGCAATAACGCATACAGAGCTATATGGTATTAAACTGGCAGTAACGCACACAAAACGATATGACAATAACCTGGCAGTAACGTGCAGAAAACTATATGGCGTTAAACTGACAGTAACGCACACAGAACTATATGGTGTTAAAATGGCAGTAACGCACACAAAACTATATGGCCTTAAACTGACAGTAACGCACACAGAACTATATAGTGTTAAACTGGCAGTAATGCACACAAAACTATATGGCGTTAAACTGGCAGTAACGCACACAGAACTATATGGCATTAAACTTGGCAGCAACGCACAAAACTATATGGCGTTAAACTGGCAGTAACGCACACAAAACTATATGGCATTAACCACTTGCCGACTGCCCCCCATCATCTGACGGTGGCAAAATGGCTAGATATCACAAACCGCTGTCATGTGATGGCGGCTGAGAGATTGCGGATCGTGAGCACGCACATGCCACCGGAGGCGTGCTCGTATGCTCACTGTGTTCTGGGGAGCCAGGGAGCGGGTAGGGCAGACTCGATGTCCGCCGTCTACCTGAGATCGCTCCCCTGCAGTGCCAGAACGAGGGTCTGTGTATGTAAACACATGGATCTCCATACTAACAGGGGGGAAGGAATGTGATTGCAGGCTCCCTGTGTATGGGAGCCGGGATCACTCTCCTCCCCCAGCCAGCCCAGCCCCCATAGAGTTAGTAACACACACAGGGAACACAGTTAACCCTTAGAGCGCCCCCTGCAGGTTAACCCCTTCCCTGCCAGTGACATTTACACAGTAATCAGTGCATTTTCATAGCACTAATTGCTGTATAAATGCCAATGATCCCAAAAAAAATGTCAAAATGGTCTGACAAGTCTGCTGCAATGTTGCAGTACCACTAAAAATCACAGATCACTGCCATTACTAGTAGAACATTTAAAAAAATAAAAACCCCCGAGGAGATAGCCAACACCTTTAGCACTTACTACGAATCGCTTTACAATCTGAAGTCAGACCCGCTCACCCCCCAACCCTCTCCTGCAGACATCCAAAATGTTCTCTCACAGATCAAACTCCCTAAACTAAACCCGAATCAACTACAAAAACTCTGCGCCCCATTTAATTTGCAAGAAGTCCTCCACCATATAGATTCCTTACCCAACAACAAGACTCCAGGTCCAGACGGCCTCCCAGGAGAATATTTCAAACAATTTAAAGAAATTTTAGCCCCTCGCCTATGTGTCCTCTATAATGACGCTGCCTCCTCCTCCAGCTTCCCACAAGAAATGTTGAAAGCCTTGATAGTGACTATCCCCAAGCCTGGCAAGGAACCCTCATCTCCACAAAACTTTCGCCCTATCTCCCTGCTTAACGTAGACGTAAAAGTCTATGCCAAAATCCTAGCTACAAAGTTAATGGAATATATCCCCCAACTGGTGCACCGAGATCAAGCGGGATTTATGAAAGGCCGCCAAACGGCGGATGCCACCAGAAGATTGATTAATATTATACACTTGGCCAAATCCTCAGGAACGCCTTCTCTGCTTCTATCACTGGAAGCAGAGAAGGCGTTCGACAGAGTTCACTGGGGATACCTCCAAGAGACCCTTGCCAGGTTTGGTTTCGAAGGTAATATATTACGAGCAATTATGGCACTATATTCAGTACCCTCGGTCAATGTATTTGCAGCAGACTCACTATCTTCAACATTCCACATAACCAATGGAACTCGCCAGGGCTGCCCACTCTCTCCAATCATATTCGATCTAGCAATTGAACCTCTAGTCCACGTTAGAAACGCGAGACAAATCACTGGTTTGGTGGTGGGGCATGTAACACAAAAGATAAGCCTCTTTGCCGACGACGTGATTCTCATGTTGACTAACCCTCTTTCCTCATTGCCGGCCATTCATGATCTCTTGCTCCAATTCAGTGCAATCTCCTATTATAAAATAAATAAGGCCAAATCCCAAATTTTAAGTATAGGTTTAGACAGCGTAACTAAAGTTATCCTTTCGATCAAACTCCCATACCAGTGGGCAGACAACTCTATTAAATATCTGGGCATCACCCTAACGAGCAACCCTACTAATTTATTCAAAGATAATTTCCTTCCCTTCAGACAAAAATACTCCAAGTCACTAGATCACATAGCTAAGCAGGAACTTTCCTGGACAGGAAGGTTAGTTTAATTTAATATGCTAGTTCTACCCCAAGTGCTATACATGTTCAGGGGCCTCCCTATTCCTATTCCCCAAGCATACCTAAACTCCCTCCATACTGGGCAAATGTATCTGGCAAAACATAAAACCCAGAGTGAACAGAATTTGGCTCTAAAAACACAGGGCAGCAGGAGGGTCAGGCCTCACAAACCTAACAGAATACTACCAAGTGTGCATATTAGCTCAACTTAGGGAATGGTTCAATACAGGTGGTTCCTCTTTATGGTGCCAGCTGGAGGGCCAACAAATCCCGGGGTTTAACTTGAAGGCATGGTTATTCAGTCTAAATCCAAAAGCTCAACACAACAAAACCCTTTAACCCCCAATCACAGCCACAGTCAAAGTCTGGAAAAAATTCACTGCACTTACATGGTCAGACAATCCTACTTCCACCCCGAGTATACCCATAGCCACCATACACAGACTCATCCCCAATTTCTCTCTTCCACCATGGACAAACGACCCCTCCAACTCTCTCAACGATGCCTTAGCGCAGGATGGGGTAAAACCCTTCCAACAACTCCAAGCGGAACTAGGAATCCCTGACAGATACCTCTACCAATACCTACAATTGAAACACTACATTAGAAGCAACCCACATATCCAAGTGCCTCTTCCTACCACTGCATTGAAATATCTCTCTACCCACAACAATCTCCCTAAGGGAATCACTCTCTTTTATAACCTAATTAGAGAAAAAACAGTACTCACCCGCACAACTGCATTGCAGAAGTGGGAAGAGGACCTAAAAACCCAATTTACAATCACCCAGTGGGAGTCCGCTCTTCGCTCAATATACAAGAACACCTTGTGCGCCTCTCTCTGGGAAGTCACTCAAAATATCACTCAGAGACGCTACCTAACACCCCATAAGATAGCCTCCTTTGCCCCCACTCTTTCTCCCCTATGCTGGAGATTGTGTGGGAATGTGGGGACCTTATTACACGTTCTGGGGACTGCCCTCAGATCCAAAAATATTGGTCGGAAATATTCTGAATAATCTGTGAAATTACCGGAATCTCCCCGAACAACCCGCCTGCCCTAGGCCTACTTAATCTCAACATAGGAGATTACCCATACACCTTCCATAAAACTGTCACTCATGTCCTTCTAGCGGCTAGACAAAACATCACCAAGCTCTGGAAAAGTCCTTCCCCCCCTCCTTTAGCAATGGTAGTCAACCAAATACAGTCCCATTACACCTATGAACTGACCCTGGCGGCAGATAGGAGGGACTACCTTAAACTTGTCCGCCTATGGAACCCCTGAGCAGTGTGGCACAAGACACACAGCTTTGTGTAATACCACTCCCCTCCAAGAATGATACCCTTCCCTTCCTATTTCTTTCCTTACTTCTCTATAGTTCTTCTATCCTTATGTTAAACCACCTGCAACATTACAATCTCTACCAAGTCTTTCCTGATAAGAGGGTAAACTTATTGACAAACTAGTATACAACATGTTAAAGTCCCTGCCCCAGAGCACAGCTTGTATCCAGTGGGATGCCGGGGTTCAGGGACCTGCGGCTTTCTTATATTAATGTGAAACACTATAGCTTGATACTCTCTTGGTAGAACGATGATGTTAGACTATGTTGAACATTTTGCGACCTGTATTGTGATTGCAATCTGATATCTTAATGTTACACTTTCTGTAATGTAAACTCTAACTCAATAAAAATTATTGAAATTAAAAAAATAAAAACCCATAAATGTATTCTCATCATTCATAAACATGGCAAGTTTTGCGCAAACCAGTCAATATACGCCGATTGCGATTTTTTTTACCAAAAATATGAGGAAGAATATAAATCGGCCAAAACCGATGATAAAAATTAATTTTTTTATATTTTTTTTGGATATCTATTTTAGCAAAAAGTAAGAAATTTTTTTTTTTTTTTTGCAAAATTGACTCTTTTTTTTGTTTATAGCGGTGATTAGAAATACCACCAAGAGAAAGCTCTATTTGTGGGGAAAAAAAGGACGCAGATTTCGTTTGGGTACAACCTTGCACGACCACGCAATTGTCAGTTAAAGCGACGCAGTGCCGAATCGCAAAAAGTGCTCTGGTCCTAAAGTGGGAAATCCTTCAGGGGCTGAAGTGGTTAAACTGGCAGTAACGCACACAGAACTATATGGCGTTAAACTGGCAGTAATGCACACAAAACTATATGGCGTTAAACTTGCAATAACGCACACAGAAATATATGGCGTTAAACTTGCAGTAACGCAATCAAATATACGGTGTTCAACCATCAATACACTGATGCTATCTGAACTGTCCCTACTCTATCTATAAACTAATGTAAAGATTAATGACACGTTCTCACTACACTATACTGAAACTATCTGAGCTGTCCCTACTCTACATATACACTAATGTATGTATGAATGACACGATCTCACTACACTACAGTGAAACTATCTGAGCTGTCTCCACTCTAGCTGCACACTATGCAAAGCTGAATGATGGTCCTCCTCACTACACTCACGCTATTCCTAGACGGACACTAAATTAATATTCTACACTGACAATTGAAGCACAATAGCACAGTATAGCACACTAACTAATAGCACTGAACAGAGCCTTGTTCTATCTCTCTCCAGCGAAATCACACTGAAAATGGCTGCCATTGAAAGAATACTTTTATACTGTGCGGCGGGAATGAGCCATGATTGGGTAAAGTCATGATGACAGTGTCCAATCATGACTCTGACAGTGCTCTGTGCCCTGATTGGCTGAAGTCCAATCAGGGCTTGCAATGCACTGTTCAATGCCGCAATGCATTTTGGTCGGTTTGGGGGGCCAAACAAATGGTCGAACGACCTGGTCTGCACATGGGCTGCGGTTCACCATTTAGTGATGCCTGATATGGAGGTTTCTTTTTACCAAAATTGGTAAAGAGCACCATTTATAAAATGTTTCATTTTGTTGCCCTTGCTTAGAAGATTGACAAAATTGGGCAAAGGTGGTTATTCACTAAAAGAATCAATCTAATGATGGGTCTATAGCAAGTTAGAGGTAGAAAGAGGTAAAATAAAAAATGCAAATTCTCCTCTTTAGTTGGCTAATTGCAGAATCTATATCCTTCTCTTGTATAAGGCTAGGAACAAAAACATTATTATGCAACAACCATTATGAGTAATTCATTTGATCATCAAGTATTTGGAACAGTTTGGATAGACTGACTCATTCAGATTAATTGCTATCCACACGCAAGGTTTGCTAGTGTTTATTTAACAAAGTAAAACTGAAGAAGTTTTAGGATTCCAAGCTATTGCTCATTAATGCTTGTACATTCTAAATGTCATAGCGCTTTTATTATCTATGTTAACTATGTTACCTGAGTGCGTCTGGTGTAAGAATGACTTTTCTGAAGGTGCATAGTATTTCTAAAATACCATTGTGCCTCCTGACAACCAAGTTATATAAAGTAAAGAAAAAGTGCATACCCTCCATGAAGCTACTTTACCATACTCATCACTGAATAAAAGGGTTCATTTCAGTAAAGTAAACAATCACATTTTCTCTGTTCAGTATTGTAAAAATGGCTCAGAAGTACTGTAACTGAGAAAAAAACACCATAAAGGTAAGTCAGTTACCCAATTCATCTACATTGGTTCTTCTACATGTTTAAAGTTTATGTAAAGGAAAAACTTTTTTCCTTCTGCTTTGGAGGCAGTGGGAAAAGAGGTTATACTCTCTGTCAAGTTTTTTACTTTCTGTGTCCTCACTGGGGAGATTTACCCTTCATTTTTTTTCTAAGGACCACATCAACCAAGACAGAGAATTAGGAAAGTCCAAAAAACGTTAACGTTTAAATGTTTACAAATTAAACATTTTGGCAATACATGCTCTTTAACCACTTCAAGACAAGATTGTTTTACCCCCTTTCTGCCCAGACCATTTTTCAGTTTTCAGCACTGTCGCACTTTGAATGACAATTACTTAGTCGTGCAACACAGTACCCAAATTACGTTTTTGTAATTTTTTTGGAGACAGATAGAGCTTTCTTTTGGTACTATTCAATCACCACTGGGTTTTTCTTTTTGCTATATAAAGGACAAAAGAATGAACATTTTGAAAATAAAATGTTTTTCTTTATTATGTTATAAACACATTGCAAACAAATACACTTTCTTTCTATATTTAGGCCAAATGTATTTTGCTACATTTCTTTGGTAAATATAATCCAAATCAGTCTATATTATTTACTCTGTGTGAAAATTATACAGTCCACAAACTGTGGTATACAGTTGCAAGAAAAAGTATGTGAACCCTTTGGAATGATATGGATTTCTGCACAAATTGGTCATAAAATGTGATCTGATCTTCATCTAAGTAACAACAATAGACAATCATGGTCTGCTTAAACTAATAACATACAAAGAATTAAATGTTACCATGTTTTTATTGAACACACCATGTAAACATTCACAGTGCAGGTGGAAAAAGTGTGTGAACCCCTAGACTAATGACATCTCCAAGAGCTAATTGGAATGAGGTGTCAGCCAACTGAAGTCCAATCAATGAGATGAGATTGGAGGTGTTGGTTACAGCTGCCCTGCCCTATAAAAAACACACACCAGTTCTGGGTTTGCTTTTCACAAGAAGCATTGCCTGATGTGAATAATGCCTCGCACAAAAGAACTCTCAGAAGACCTATGACTAAGAATTGTTGAATTGCATAAAGCTGGAAAGGGTTATAAAAGTATCTCCAAAAGCCTTGCTGTTCATCAGTCCACGGTAAGACAAATTGTCTATAAATGGTGAAAGTTCAGCACTGCTGCTACTCTCCCTACAGGTGGCCGTCCTGTACAGATGACTGCAAGAGCACAGTGCAGACTACTCAATGAGGTGAAGAAGAATCCTAGAGTGTCAGCTAAAGACTTACAAAAGTCTCTGGCATGCTAACATCCCTGTGAGCGAATCTACGATACGTAAAACACTAAACAAGAATGGATTTCATGGGAGGATACCACAGAGGAAGCCACTGCTGTCCAAAAATAACATTGCTGCACGTTTACAGTTTGCACAAGAGCACCTGGATGTTCCACAGCAGTACTGGCAAAATATTCTGTGGACAGATGAAACCAAAGTTGAGTTGTTTGGATGAAACACACAACACTATGTGTGGAGAAAAAGAGGCACAGCACATCAACATCAAAACCTCATCCCAACTGTGAAGTATAGTGGTGGGAGCATCATGGTTTGGGGCTGCTTTGCTGCATCAGGGCCTGGACGGATTGCTATCATGAAAGGAAAAATGAATTCCCAAGTTTATCAAGACATTTTGCAGGAGAACTTAAGGCCATCTGTCCAGCAGCTGAAGCTCAACAGAAGATGGGTGTTGCAACAGGACAACGACCCAAAGCATAGAAGTAAATCAACAACAGAATGGCTTAAACAGAAGAAAATATGCCTTCTGGAGTGGCCCAGTCAGAGTCCTGACCTCAACCCGATTGAGATGCTATGGCATGACCTCAAGAAAGCGATTCACACCAGACATCCCAAGAATATTGCTGAACTGAAACAGTTCTGTAAAGAGGAATGGTCAAGAATTACTCGTTGTGCACGTCTGATCTGCAACTACAGGAAACGTTTGGTTGAAGTTATTGCTGCCAAAGGAGGTTCAACCAGTTATTAAATCCAAGGGTTCACATAATTTCCACCTGCACTGTGAATGTTTACATGGTGTGTTCAATAGAAACATGGTAACATTTAATTCTTTGTGTGTTATTAGTTTAAGCAGACTGTGATTGTCTATTGTTGTGACTTAGATGAAGATCAGATCACATTTTATGACCAATTTGTGCAGAAATCCATATCATTCCAAAGGTTTCACATACTTTTTCTTGCAACTGTATATTTTTTAAAATTGATCAATCCTGATGTACTGACTGCCTATCTCATTTCTTAAAGGAACACTAGGGGGCACCAGCTAAGTGCAGCATCAATATGTTCATTATGTTTACAAAGTCAAATGCAACCTCACAGAAATATAAAATCAAAGAGCTTATCTGCAACCATGCCACATAGAATGGAAGCTGTCCACTGGAAGAGCCACTTATGTACAACAAACAGCATGTTGTCAGTGAAGAAACCAAGTCCAATGTTCCAAGAAGTGAGGAGAGCCACTGTGGAACATAGGGCAGGATGTGGCATCACATCTATGGCGGGCTGATTGCTATGTTAACGCATTTTGGAACTGTTGGCTCCTTTCTGAAACCATTGAAAATCATAGACAGGCAAGATGTATTAAACAGTGGGGGTGGGTATCCTTGCCTCAGCCAATCACAAAACTATCCCCCCTTCAGTCCATTATGAATGCTGCTGACAGACTCATCCACCTTACCAACCGTTCAGTGTCTGCTACTCTTCTCTGCCAATCTCTACATTTGCTTCTGCTCACCGAATGAATAAAATTCAAAATACTAACAACTTACCAAGCAATTCAACAACTCTGCCCCCATGCCCCCAGCTACATCACTAACCTAGTCTCCAAATACCAACCAAATTATTCTCTTCCTTCCTCCCAAAACCTCCTACTCTCTTGCTCACCTCCTCCCATGCTCTCCTACAGGACTCCTGAGCCTCTCCCATCGTGTGGAACTCTCTACCCTAATCTGTCCCACTTTCTCCTATTCTTTCCACTTTTAGGTAATCCCTGAAAACCCTTTGCTTTAGAGAAGCCTACACTGCCTCCACCTAACAACTGTACTTTTATTTTCTCAGCCTCCAGCACATCCCCTACAGTTATTACTTATTGTATCACATCTTCTTTTTAAATTGTAAACTCTAATGAGCAAGGCCCTTTGAATCCTCCTGTATTGGATTGCATTGCAACTGTACTGTCTGCCGTCGTTTTGTAAAGAGCTGTGCAAACTATTGGTGCTATATATAGCCTGTATAATAATAATAATGGGTGATAGAATTCCAATGGCTGCAACACACGGCCTGTATTGACATTTATGATCACTGTGATTGGCCACAGTGATCACATAGTACATGGCCAATTTGATTGTCGTTGTACCCCTATCAGTGATTGATGATCCAAGAGACACAGCAATCACAGACCGTGCTACTGCATGCACAAGCAGCTAGAGTGGGGAGACATACCAATACGTCCTCCCAGAACAGTGCTTGTCCTGCCAGGCAGTACTGGTTCGACAGAAAGAGATTATTAATATAAGTATGCAGAATTTTATTTAAAAAAGTTTTACAACAATAATCCAGTAAGGGAAATCACAAGAACTAGAAAAAAAGGAAACAAGAAAATGTTCTTGAAATAGGTCTAAACCCAATTGGTGAACTGTCATATGATGTTTAAAATAATAATGCAATTCCATCTGTTTAATCTTTTATATCTGCATTGCAGATCTCATTAAAATAATACCCAATAATTCTGCCATGAAAGTTCTTGTTAAACATTGCTTGTTATGGGGTGCCAACTTTTTTCCAATTGTGCTTGTGCATTGTCACCCTGTCAGTGCAATTTGGTGGAGACTACAAGCAACCCAAGCATGGATCACCATTGTCGCTATCAGAATATTAGTCCGAATCATTATGTGCAGCCAACACAAGAGCAAGAGGGGATCAATAGTACTGAACAAAAAAGCATGAAAAAAGTGATAAACTCTGCAAAACTTAATGATACACAGTGTTTTAAAAAATAAATGCTGTCCAATTATGGTTTACATATACTCTAACTGGTCTCACTACAAAGCATTGAAAAAAAGCCTTTTGTGTATGTATTAAAATTATACCAACAAGTTCTAGTTTTAAGTACAAGCAAAAGCTTACATTTTATTTCTACTGTAAAAAGCCCTGGCTTCATTCATCTGCTCTGTAAATTTTCATTAACAACCCATCATGACTGGTGCTCTTTTCTTGACAGCAGGTGACAGGAAAGGCTGGACTCCAACTGATGAGGAAGTCTTGTTCTTAAGTGCCAAAATAGAACATGTTTTTTACGCTCCTTTGATACACACAGATATCCCTGAACACACTCAAAAAGAACCAAAACATCCTAGCATCCTGCCTTATGTCCAGTGTGAATAGGCAGTCAAAAGTCCACTTTATCAAAGACATGCATTCCTTTGCTTACACCCTAGATGCATGTTTTTCACATTGATTGACTCGCACTTGTGGAAAAGCCTTTAGATTTTATCTTCTTCCTGCTGTCTTTGTTATGCTGTCGTAAAAAGGGGCATTCTAGTTTGCCTAAATAGATTTTAAACAAATGATAATAGCATAGCAGCACAATTTTTATAAATATAACTAAAAAAAAAAAAAATTATAATATTAATCCCAAACATTAAGTAAAATTGTGCTTTTCAGAGAATTTACATGAATACAACAATAACCTGTCAATAAACACTTAATACATTAGTACATAGTACATTTGTATTAGACAGTGCTAACCCACCGCACACACATAAACCTGCATGATGCGGTTCTGAACATTGCATCCAATTTATTGGATGCAATGTTTTTTTTTTTCATTTATAAAACATGAATGCATAATGCAGAGGAGAAAATATTACCCTAATTCTAATGCACCCTGTATCTTTAGCAGCTGCAAGATGTGTACTATCTCTTTTGTTTAAGACATTTAAAGTATTATCCCTTTAGTCATGTCATGTGCTATGTATGTTACCAAGCAATGAGAGGAAATATCACCAAAGTGAGGAGAATCCCTCTCTTAGACAGATGTCATAGGAACATTTGTCACCATTCTATTATTTGCCAACACCTCTCTGCTGTAATTGCAGCTCTAAAATTTAGTTTTTTCCCTCACGTGTTGTCTCTTTGACAAAGGTCACCAGAACAACCCCTCCCGAGCATAGGTAAAATAAAAAAACTGCCACCAGGTTTAAATCTTCTCCACATTATCTAGAACTATATAAAAAAAAAAAAACGTTTGCCATTACAACCAATCTAACTTGGGTATACAGAGCACCAGTCCATATTAATGAACAACAGAAAACAGAAGACCAATTCAAAAACAGAAAAAGGAAATATTTTTCATTATTTCTGTAACTGACAGTATACAGTATCTCACAAAAGTGAGTACACTCCTCACATTTCTGTGAATATTTTATTATATCTTTTCATGTGACAACACTGAAGAAATGACACTTTGCTACAATGTAAAGTAGTGAGTGTACTGCTTGTATAACAGTGTAAATTTGCTGTCCCCTTAAAATAACTCAACACACAGCCATTAATGTCTAAACCGCTGGCAGCAAAAGTGGGTACACCCCTAAGTGAAAATGTCCAAATTGGGCCCAATTAGCCATTTTCCCTCCCCGATGTCATGTGACTCGTTAGTCAGGTCTCAGGTGTGAATGGGAAGCAGGTGTGTTAAATTTGGTGTTATCGCTCTCACTTTCTCATACTGGTCACTGGAAGTTCAACGTGGCACCTCATGGCAAAGAACTCTCTAAGGATCTGAAAAAAAGAATTAGTGCTCTACATAAAGATGACCCTAGGTTATAAGAAGATTGCAAAGACCCTGAAACTGAGCTGCAGCATGGTGGCCAAGACCATACAGAGGTTTAACAGGACAGGTTCCACTCAGAACAAGCCTTGCCATGGTCAACCAAAGAAGTTAATAAGCATCATATCCAGAGGTTGTCTTTGGGAAATAGAGGTATGAGTGCTGCCAGCATTGCTGCAGAGGTTGAAGGAGTGGGAGGTCAGTGCTCAGACCATATGCCGCACACTGCATCAAAACATTATTATATATCACCATATACATATATATTATTACATTTACATGATTTCATTGCATTTGACAACCTTTTCATTACTGAGAACCTTCATATTTAGTGTGATAAGATAATGGAAATATATTTTTATTCTACCATATTTAAGAGTATGTATAGTGTTTCTATATTTTATTAGTAAACTTTAGTACTAAAATTATGTTTTTATATTTTTTTTATTTGGAAAGGATATTCTTTTAAGTCTTTTCTTTCTGACGTGTACTATTCTTTGTTATTTGTTGTTTTTTTTCGGAACAGCATGTATGTTTAAAAGTAAGTAACCAAGGCTAAACTTTTTTTGCTCCTTTCAGCTAGTAAGCGGACTAAAAGAATATCACACACGATATGAAATGTTTATTTTATCAGACAGCAAACAATCACCATTTAGAGTTTATAAATGGTGTTAACATTAAACATAATTGGTTTATTTTTTTTATATTTTTGTATTAAAATCATGATTTCAAATGATTATTTTATATCTTTGTGATATGTATGAGAATTTATACCATCTTATTTTTATATAAAGGTAAT
>BLSH010316260.1:1522950-1540351 GCA_018402905.1 Glandirana rugosa | reverse complement strand
CCATATGCATCCTCCTATTATTGTCATTAATGGTGGATTGGATTTGGTGTACTGTGTGCTTCAAACAATTCTTCCACATTTTCTACAGTTACTCATTATTACATGTGAAAAATAAAAACTATATAGTGCCTTATCCTCAAGAAACGTAATACTCAATAATGTGCTCTACTCACATGAAAAAATGTGCACCGTGTCTTTATTATCATGCAATGTGTGCCACCTCCACCAGATGTGCCCTCACTTGGTTCCTTTCATGGATCAACTGTAAAAACAACTTAGATATCTATTCTGTTTATTTTGAAAAGTTCTTCACTCAATTTAAATGGCAGATCAATCTTTGCCAATAAAACTAGTTCTGTCCCTTTAAATTCTCCTCTCACTCTCCCTGCCACTCATTCCACATGCAGAGAAAAAAATGTGCACATAGGGGTTCATTTACTAAAGCTGGAGAGTGCAAAATCTGGTGCAGCTCTGCATAAAAGCCAATCAGCTTCCAGTTTTTATTGTAAAAGCTTAACCTGCTTGGTGGTATTCCCGAGTTTTGCTCGGGGTGGAATTTCAGTACCATTAGTGGTAACCCTGAGCCACACTCGGGATTGCATCGCTGGATCCAAGGCAGCGTTACTCACCTTGTCCCCTGGATCCAGCGATGTCCCTCGCCGTGTCTGCGGGCTGTGTCCTCCGCCCAAAGCCTCTGTGTGCCGGGCTCTGTTCCCTGCGAGCGTCGCGTCGCATGGGGGCGAAGACCGGCGGCAAATTCAAAAGTGAAACACACAGTACACATACAGTACACTGTAATCTGTAAGATTACATTACTGTATCAACTCATTTCACATCCCCTTTGTCCCTAGTGGTTTGCCCAGTGCCCTGCATGCACTTTTATATTATATATTTCATTATTTCTGCCTGGAAACTTGAGAATGTCCATGGCAACCAAAAAGTGTCCCTTTACATCAAAAGTGGTTTTTGATCAGTTAGAAAACAGTGATAGTAAATAAGAATCATTTGCAGAATTGAGTGATACTGATTTTTGGGGAAATTTATCATCAGACACTGAAAGTGACGACAGCGACAATTCAGCAACTGAGCAAATTTCAGTGTTTTTGGTTTGATTACATTATTGAATACATTTTATTACAATTACGTTATTATTTTTTGATAATTATTTGTAGTTATTTATTGTATTATAATTTATGATTTCATGTTTCAAACTTTATCATACCCGGGATGTCTACTAGACTCTTGTTTGGACAGATTTAAGCGAGTTATTCCTAAGAATTACAGGCCTACAATATAAAACACCAAATTTCCATGCAAATTAATGGTACCGCTTTCAGCACCAAAAATCTGAAATAATCATACCGCCAGGGAGGTTAATTGAACAAGCTGAGGTTACAAGCTGATTGGCTACCATGTACAACTGCACCAGATTCTGCACTCTCCAGGTTTAGTAAATCAACCCCATAGTGTCTCATACTTGATTTAAATCTGATATTATACTTCTACAAACCACTACTCACAAACAATATACAGTAAATCATAAGTGTTGTTATTGCATAATCTGGGGTTTCAACCTGAGATTATACATACTCCATCAGGTGTCCCCTCATCTCAATAAACAAATCCACAGCCAACAATTATCAGCAAACCGATATCCTCTCCTTCTTGTGTTCTCCAGTCCTCTCTCCCACTCAGCCACATGTAAAGAGTCAAAAAAGGGTCAAAAATAGTTAAAAAGTAAAGAATTTAAACTTTGTTTTACATGTTCCTTATATACTGTCACACTAGCAGTACAGTGTCACCATAGTAAGATTGTGCTACTTACTCTGGGGGGTGTGATCAGGATTTTTTTTTACACTGCCGTTGCTTTTACAGTAATGATGGTTGTAAAAGCATTAATTTCTCATTCTCTTCAGCTGCATTCTTCCAGCCATTGAGATATACCGTGACAGCTGTGATTGGCTACACCTATCACATAGTACAGGCCTGCTGTGAATGGCCCTGAACTATGTGATCTCTGTGACAAATCACAGAGATCATACAGTAGTAAACAATGATGCCAGGAAAGGACATATTGTTTACTATTGTCCATGTGACTTCTGATTGGCTACCAGGGCCGCAACAATCAGCACCACAGCGGTGGATGTGGAGGGGATGTCCACTCACATTGGAGCTGCTTCTGTCTTGCCCATAGTACATAGATGGCAAAATGAGAGCAGCCGCCCAATGCGGGCGGATGTACCCATACACCCCCCCCCCTCATATTGGCTGCTTGTACGCGCTCCCAGACCACACAAGCAGCGGATGCAGGGGAATGTACAAGTACATCCACCCACATCGGTGCTGCTCCTGTCCACCCAATTATTACTTTTTTACTTTTTTTTTCTCCCACCAGCCACCTGTAGGCAAGCATACGAGGGGGCACATGCGACTCCCATGGCTACTCACCTTTTTTTGTTGGTAATACATTCCATGAAACACAAATAAATGTGTCAGTATAAATTCCAAAAGCTTCTGGATTCCAAAAGGTACTGGATTATGCAGAGAGCCCCCCTACTGTGATAACGCTGAGGAAGCAGCGTGCCATGCTCAGGGGGTGGTGCCATGAGACACTGCGCTCCTAGTCTTGCCTAATTCTTTTCGGTTGAGTAACATCATTCAAGACTAAGAACAGAACATCTTGTGTTAAAAAAAGGTACTGTAGGGGACAGCTCCAGCCTGAAGATGAGTATTGCAGCCAGAGCTGCTCTTTTTTTTTTTATTTCCAGGGAGAGGGGTAAAAAAATGAATTTGTCCAGTGCTAATAAGCATATTTAGATGACAACCGGATTAGAAGATAGGGGTCAATTCACTAAGAGATAAATACCACATTCTTTGAGTTAAAATAACTCATGCGGTATTAATCTCAAAAGTAGTCAAATCACTAAAAAAATGCATTATTTACCAAATGAGTTAAATATTTATGTTTTGCTTAATTTATCACTTAAATTTAGTGTTATTTTTGGCATTTTTTCACAATTTTTTTTTTCACATGTTAACACTGCATCAGAGGAAGATAGTTCTGTAAATAAATGCACACTGAAATATTATGAAACCACAAAAACATGCTAGTATGCTTTAATTTACAGAACTATTTACTGTATTTTCATTCCTGAGCTCAGGACAGAACATTTCCACACTGATACGTTGTATATTTTTAATTTAGTGGCCAGTGTAGAGCTCCCCTCGTTATTTTGTACATTGCTAAAAATACTGACTGCCTGACTGTGTTCTTTCATGAATTGTAAATGATTGATCTAATTTTTTTGAGGTATTTACCTCACCTTCAATATTTTACTTTGATGAACTGACTCTCTTATTATCTCATGCGATATTCCTAAAAAAACACAAGTCACGTGACCTTCATATCACATGTAGCTTCCTTTAGTGAATTAACCCAATAGTCCCTTGTATATAGGGGCAGGCACCACCAGTTGTGAGCTCCTGAAAGGTACACAAACTACGCAGATTAGAAAACATGTCCCAATTGTTATGGTTCTCATGCAGATAAGTGGCTCCAGCATTGCCTGCACCACTCTCCTCCATTCACATAAACTTTATATAGCTGGTCATACAATGTGTGTGTGAATTTTGGCTGGTTCCTCCAAAAATTGGGTGGTCCTGCTGGTCCCTCTCCATTTGACAAAAGTCGAAAGAAGCTTACTGGAAAAATCTCAGTCATACAGTGGTTGCATCCAATTAGATGTAGCCAATGTTCAACGGAGCCGGCTGTCAAAATACAATAGACGGAGCTGGGGATTCATTCATTTCTGCTTTTTAGAAATGATGGAGGAATCTTCAGGCTGAACGAAAAAGCCTGGCTACCTTAGGTTTGCAGAAGTGACCATGCAAGCTTATAGTGAGCTCTGCAGTGTCGAAAGGATTTGCTGTCCACAATTTCTATGGGCAGCTGAAGACCACAGATCTATACACCATAAAGGTAGAAAGATGTAATTTTCCAATAGTCTCTTTGAGGGCTTACATATGGAAGGCATAAAGAAGTAAAAAAAAAAAAATAGGGCAGTTTGCCACTCTTCTAAAGTATTACTGCTCTAGGCACTATTCTGCATTGTCATTCCACACAATCATACTTGTGTATACTTTAAAGACATTATGAAAGACAAGACATAAACTTTGAAAAATATGAAAGCAGTGGATGACACAGGACTCAGATTACAGTAATTTGAGTGGACTTTCTAACACAGCAATAGTGTTTGCTAGACAGCAGTAACAGCTCTTTGCTTTTTGTTTTTTTCTTGTTGCCTTTTAGCTACTCAAGGTCCCTGAAAGTGTTCATGTGATTCTCATTAATTAACGTCAAAAGCACAAGTCAAAACTGAAAAAATCTGAGAAATATTCATCGTGCTTTACTGTGTTACAGTGCACGTGCATTTTGGAGGTACATCGGGGTGCCATTCACAACGAATGGTACTGCGGCACATTGACACATGTATTGTGCATTGCTGCCATGTGATTAGTGCGATCGGGCCTCAAAGTTTTAGGTCAGATCTGATGATTGAACTAAAGAACAATTTATACATAAGACATAAAACAATGCTATCTTGTATGTGGCCCTATTAGGTTAATGATGTCATGCGCATCCCCATCCTTTTGTGTACGGGGAATGCCCTGGCTGCAGGTTGTGGGGTGCCCATGGATGAGAGAGACATCTTCCTTGCAGTTGGGACCAAGCTCATCCCTAGTAGTAATCAAGGGAAAGTAGTGTGATTTTGCAGGATTACCACCTGAAAATACAGTAAAAAAGCTGAAAAAAAAGAAACAAATGCAGCCACCACATCTAAGGATTGGTACTCTTCAATGGTTATTTATTGAACAAGGCTACCTGTGAAACATATACTGTATTTTATAGATCTTCTTTACTGTGCCCATAGGCGTGCGCACATAGGGTGGCAGGTGTGCCTGGGCAACCCTAATCACCCTGTACTGTGCAGATTACCCCTGCTGCCTGGCTGCAGAGAATTGACAGGGGAATCTCTGTCCTCAGTCTTGTCTCTGACTCAAAAGTGAGGCATCAGGGGTCTGTTTAGACCTCTGATATTTTATCAAAGGCCCCCAGGAGGGCTCCTAAATAAAACTGTAAAAAAATATATATGTATATATATATATAAAATACTGTAAAAAATAATAATAAAAAACAATTGTAAAAAAAATGAATAAAATAAAAATAAACTACTGTCACCGATCTCTGCCCTTCTGACATATATATACACACACACACTCGTGTTTGCGCTTTGTGGTGCACACCCTAATGCAATAGGCTGTGCACACCGATGACTGTGCCTGTTAATCTAACAAAGAAATAAACATAACAAATAAAATCACTGATTTGCCTAGCACTCAGTGCCCTAAATGTATAATTTGTTTTTTCAGCAGGTAAACGTTCCTTATGAAACCTGTCTCTAGCTTTTGTAAATAAATGGGTGTAAATTCAAAATGCATAAAAGTGATATCTACTGACTGCATAAGGCTAAAATAGACTAGAATAGGCTAGACTAAAATAAGGCTTACCTGTAGGTACTGTAAATATCTCCTAAACGTGCACAGTTTAGGAGATATTCACTATATACACTTTTGCCGATGTCATCGGCGCATGCGCACTGAAAGAATGGCCAGCTGGTACTATTTCTTCAGGGCCCTTGCCATGACTGGCGGCTCCTGCGCACATGCGGGTAAGTATTTCATAATGAGCTAGTATACGATGCATACTAGCTCATTATACCTTTGTATTGCAGGTTTTAATTTTTTGTTTTTTTTGAAGGTATACAACCTCTTTAAAGGAGAAGTACATCCAAACCTTGTTTGGCTGTACGTCTTCTGTGGATCACAGGAGTGCAGACCACTTTGCACTCCTGTGACCCATTTTCAGCAGACATCCGGCTGATGCCCGCTATAAGCTGACGTCACAGAGCCGGACCATGCACGGGCAAGATTACGACATTGAAGTTGGGATCGGCCCTCATGCCTGGACTGGCACCCGGCTCTGCCTCTGAGCGAGCCGCTGAGAGCCTGAGTTGCTCGCTCCCGGTCCCTCCACAGCCCAGCGCTCCAGTGAGCGAGGGGGGTGGGGCAGAATAGAGAGCAGTGACTGACAACCATCAGCTCTTTGCTCAGGGAACCCTGAGAACTAACCGATCGGCAATGTTGGATTACTCAGTTCTCAGCATTAGAGCTGGTGGGGGACAGATGCAACATCGGATCGATACTGCATCCACCTAGGTAAGTATAATTCTGCAAAAACAAAACCCATTACTTATCTTTTAAGTAAAAAACAAGGCATACCAGAGATGACCATGTGCATACTGAAGGTCCCAAATAGTAATATTCATAACAGTCTCATCACTAGAAAAAAAAATGTTGAAGCACTATTTGAAACTTCCACTGGTTCTGTAGCTCTCCTTGAACTGTGTCTTTTTTCCCCATAATAGCACTATATTTCCATTAAAATGTGCTATGAGCAAATAAGTAATTAGAACTTTGCAAGTAAAGAAGGCACTGGTTAGAGAAGGATCCATTTAACGCAGTTGACAAGTTTGAACATATATTGCAATATATGCAAACCAAGAATCGCTGGTTTTATGCAAATGTTTGCTAGAAGTATGTAAGGGTGTGTAGTAGAGTGCAGAGGGTTAATTCAGAATATTCACAGAGACATTTCTCCAGTTCTAAAGAAACTAATTTTTGCTGTTCTGAAGTCCTTTGTTTTTTTTGTGATGAGACGATGAGATGCTTTGAGCATTGCTAGTTCCAGGTGTCTTCTGGTCCATTAAATGATATGCAGGGTCCACACTGATAAGTGGACCACACTGCAAAATAGAATGGCACTCCTTATTTTGATGTGTGAATACCATTCTTCATAATATTCTCTTTCATGCCTGCAGGCAGGTAGTGCTTACTGCTGCCCCAGCAGGAAATTAGGAGTTAACTGCACTCCCATGTTTTTCTTGGTGGGGTTTTCTTGGGTCCTATCCCTCCGGTCCTGTGTGCTATAAAAGGGATGGGGCCCAGATTCTAAGAGGGAGGAGAGCAGTAGCGGCTGGTGAAATTTTAGGATGGGGGCACCAAACCCTGTCCTTCCTTTTTGACCCCTCACACTTCTCATAAGCCCCATCCCTTATATATTCCACCCATTGTGTCAGGAGTATACAGCCCAGCATCACCAGATAGGGGTATACAGCATCGCCAGATAGGTGTATATACAGCATCGCCAGATAGAGGTATATACAGCATCACCTGATTGGGGTATATACAGCATCACAGATAGGGGTATATACAGCATCACAGAGAGGGGTATATACAGCACCACAGATAGGGGTACATAAGGCACCACAGATATGGGGTACATACAGCACCATAGATAGGCATATACAGCACTACAGATAGGGACATACTGCACCACAGATAGGGGTATATATTGCACCATAGATAGGTATATACAGCACCATAGATAGAGATATACTGCCCCACAGATAGGTATATACAGCCCCACAGATAGGTACAGTATCTCACAAAAGTGAGTACACCCTCCACATTTTTGTAAATATTTTATTATATCTTTTCATGTGATAACACTGAAGAAATTACACTTTGCTACAATGTAAAGTAGTGAGTATACAGCTTGTATAACAGTGTAAATTTGCTGTCCCCTCAAAATAACTCAACACACAGCCATTTATGTCTAAACTGCTGGCAACAAAAGTGAGTACACCCCTAAGTGAAAATGTCCAATTTGGGCCCAATCAGATATTTTCCCTCCTGGGTGTCATGTGACTCGTTAGTGTTACAAGGTCTCAGTTGTGAATGGGAAGCAGGTGTGTTAAATTTGGTGTTATCGCTCTCACTCTCTCATACTGGTCACTGGAAGTTCAACATGGTACTTCATGGCAAAGAACTCTTCGAGGATCTGAAAAAAAAAGAATTGTTGCTCTACATAAAGATGGCCTAGCCTATATGAAGATTGCCAAGACCCTGAAGCTGAGCTGCAGCATGGTGGCCAAGACCATACAGCGGTTTAACAGGACAGGTTCCACCCAGAACTGGCCTCGCCATGGTCGACCAAAGAAGTTGAGTGTACGTGCTCAGCGTCATATCCAGGGGTTGTCTTTGGGAAATAGATGTATGAGTGCTGCCAGCATTGCTGCAGAGGTTGAAGGGGTGGGGGGTCAGCGTGTCAGCGTGTCAGTGCTCAGACCATACACCACACACTGCATCAAATTGGTCTGCATGGCTGTTGTCCCAGAAGGAGCCTCTTCTAAAGATAATGCACAAGGAAGCCCGCAAACAGTTTGCAGAGGGGAGACTTACACACACTCAGAGAGAGATGCTCTGGTGCTGTTGTGGGAGTCTGGATGGCCCATATCCTGCTGAAGCCTAGTTAAATTCCAGATATGGACTCAGCCAACAATGGACTTTGCTTGAACAGATATACAGGGCAGGCACAAGCCTGTAGTTAGAGACTATGGATGCTAGGGAATGTCTACACTTTATCTTAGACTGTCCATTGTCATTGTCATCATGTTAATGTATTATTTAAAGAGGAGCTCCGGGCTGTAGCTGCTGACTTTTAATATTAGGGCACTTACCAGTCCAGCTATCGGGGGGCGCCGCTATCTTAGCTAGGCTTCACTACCAGCTTCCTACTGCGCATGCGCGAAGCGCGCTGCACTTCGTGATTGGGCCGGCGCGGGAAAAGGAGGAGAGGGCCACAGTGAAACGAGCCAGAAGTGGGAGCAGATAAATGTCAAAACTAGGTACCCGCTCCCGCCACTCCCCCCAAAAGGTATCAAATGAGTCAGCAGAGGTGGGGAGAAGACAGAAAAGTGGAGCTTCCCCTTTTGGGTGGAGCTCCACTTTAAGTAAAGCTTTTGAAACTTTGTCTTTGCCTGGTCTGAAGTTACTAAAGGGGTGCAATGTAAGTAACTGGCACATATAGTCTACAGATTGGGTCATTTAGCACATTGGGGTATAAAGACATCAGTGAAAGAGTTAATACAGTGTGAAGATACAAGTGGTTATCAAGGGTAATGAATGGTTCTCTAGATGTCTGTCACCAGCGTGGTGCCATACACCCTATGTGTATGGCAGTGACCCTATACAAAGTGCCCAGTGTAGCCCAGAAGAACCCACCCCAGGGTACTGTAGGCCATTCATGTGACCTTTCCTTGGCGTGCAATGGGGAGGGAAACATGAAGGACGTGACGACCACCCTTCACCATGCCCTGCCCCACCCTACAGGCATGATGACGTGCCATGTCAGCCTGGGCTCACAGCAAGTGTGGAGAAGAAGTGGAAATGTCCACCAACATAGGAAGAGGATGTGAAGGGCAGTGCTGGAGCATGGAGAGTTGGGCTTTGGCAAATAACGTGAAGCTGTGTTCACTTTAAAATGGTAATAAACCCAAAACCAAAAATGCAATATATTGCAGCTTACCAATCATTAGATGTGGTGGCTGCATTCGTTTTCTTTTCTTAGGCTTTTCCCCTCTGTTTTCACCTGGTGATCTGGCCAGTAACACACCTCCCTTATTAGTCAGACACAACTCTGGAGGAATGAGCACAGGAAGCACAGAATACAGCAGAATTGTCTGTCTGGGGGGAAGGATAATGTTAAATGTATTAGCAGTCAGTTTCAATTACACTAACAAGTTGAAGCCAAACTTCCGCTCACACTTTATAAGGCAGTTACAGCAAACATTTTTTTTTTTCATTTTGAGACAGATTTTGCATTAATAAATAAAAGCTGATCGTTTTAATCACCCCTGCCAATGATAAGCCGTTTGTCTCATCCATTTAAACTGATACATACTGCCGGAGAGCTTGAGCTTTTGAAAAACAACAGACTTGCTGGTTGGGTCACCAGATGAAAATAGAAGAAAGCTTAAAAATGAAAACGAATACAGCCATTACATCTAAGTATTGGTAAGCTGTAACATAATAAATTATTACTTTAGGGTTTAATACTGCGTTAAATACACAATTAAATGCAGGTGAATTAAAAATGGATTTTGACTGGCATATAACTGGATAATTAAAATTATTGCAGCTTCGTTTTATTTACCAAGTTAAGTAAAAATGTTCTACATTGAATCCATTGTCTTCTATTATAAAATACAGTAACATTCCTTTCTTTAGAAAATAAAAGAGAGAGAGAGTCTGATCTCTACTATGGTCAGGTATTCACATGGGTCTGAAATACAGCCAGCATGTAAGTGGTCTGGTGTTTGCTACTGAGTAGCTTCTCATCACACGCAATGTTATCTCTGCTCCCTTATACAAATATGAAAAACATTGCAATTTATTAAGCTAATCTCTTGACGTATAGGTTCATATTTGGAATACTTTGTGTTCCTGCCCAAGCAGCTATGCAAAAAATAACTTTTTTTTTTTGTAAAAGTAAAACTATGCAAGATATTCTGGAATCACCCTATAAATTGCATGTTTCTTTACAGTAGGTAATACACAGAACAAATTTTAACAGGTACTTTACATTCTTTTGGTTCTTTGCTCAGCGGGGCTGCCTACAGGGTGTTTTGTGAAAACTGACATTTTTAACTGAAGTATGAAAATTGGCAGCAAAGAACTAACAAACATTTAACCTTTCTGACATATATGAAAGACTTAGGAGGTCTGTTTACTTAAAATATATATATATTTAAAGTTAATTATTTATTGAGGCAGGAGATTCTTAGCATCATAAAAGTGATGCTAAACTTGCATTTAAAAATGAATAAAATAAATAAATAAATGTAATTAGGGAAATTCAATAAAGCACTACTGACAGTTTTCTGGCACTATGACCCTTTAAAATGACCTGCACCAGATCAAAAATCCCTATCACCCATTTCAGTAAGTTTACTGACAACTGCGGCAGATTCAGGTAGTGCCTAATATCATCCATTTTGAAAAGTGGAAGGACCCAGCCTTTTTCTGACATTTGTTGTTTAGTATTTTTTGCTAGAAAATTACTTAGAACTGCCAAACATTATATATTTTTTTTAGCAGAGACCCTAGAGGATAAAATGGCAGTTGTTGAAATTTTTTATGTCACACGGTTTTTGTGTAGCAATTTTTCAAACTCAATTTTTTGGGAAAAAATACACTGTAATGAATTAAAAAAAAAACATAATTTATACTGTGATTTTTTGTATAATATGAAAAATGATTTTATGCCAAGTAAATAGACACCTAACATATCATGCTTTAGCCACTTCACCGCCAGGCCAATTCTGACACTTCTCTCCTACATGTAAAAATCATGATTTTTTTGCTAGAAAAACATTATATATATATTTTTAGTGGAGATCTTAGGGAATGAAATGGCAGCCATTGCAACTTTTTATGTCACGTGGTATTTGCGCATTCATTTTTCAAACGTGTTTTTTTTTTGGAAAAAAAAAAGTTTGGAAAAAAAAAAGTTTCATGAATTAAAACAGTAAGTAAAGAGTAAAGTAGCAGTAAAGTTAGCCCAATTTTTTTGTATACTGTGAAAGATGATGTTACTTCAAGTAAACAGATACCTAAAATGCCAAAATGGCGCCAAACTTTGAAACTTAAAAATCTCCATAGGCAACGCTTTAAAACATTTTACTGATTACATGTTTAGAGGTACAGAGGAGGTCTAGTGCTAGAATTATTGCTCTCTCTCTAACGCATGTGGCGATACCTCACATGTGTGATTTGAACACTGTTTACATATGCGGGAGCAATCTAGGTGTGCATTCGCTTCTGTGCGCGAGCTTGCGGGGATGTGGCGTTTTAGATTTTTTTTTTATTATTATTATTTATTTTACCTTATTATTTTTTTCTTTTTTTTTTTTTTACATTTTCTCTTTAAATTTTTTTTGATCACTTTTATTCCTATTACAAGGAATGTAAACATCCCCTGTAATAGGAATATTGCGTGACAGGTACTCTTTATGGGAGATATGGGGTCATTAAGACCCCACACCTCTCCTCTAGGCTGGAAAGACCAGATCAGAAAAAAAACAGCGATCTTGATCTTTTCAGCCGAGTTCACGGGCATTGTTTACATCATGTGACCCGGACATGACGTCATACGTCATGCCCGGACCTCCGGGGCGCATAGAGATGACTGGTGACCATCTGGTCATCAGTCATCTCTATGCTCAACTTCCGCCGGTGATGGATCTGTTCTCCGGGCCGCTGATGGCACGCGCAGCCCGGGAGAAGCACTGGAGGGCGACGGGAGGGGGGACGTCCCCTCCCGTTGCCGATAGGAACGATCAGGCTGAACTGGTGCTATGATCATTCTTAATGTGCAGAGAATCGCCGGCGGATTAAAATGATATCTAAATGATGCATGTAGGTGCCAGCATCATTCAGATATCAGGGATAAAAGACAAGGACGTCTTTGGACGTCCGGCAGTCGGCAAGTGGTTAAACTTGTGCGCACTCGTGGAATGGCGCCAAACTACGGTATTTAAGAATCTCCATTGGCAACGCTTTAAACATTTCTACAGGTTGCCAGTTTAATGTTACAGAGGAGGTCTAGTGCTAGAATTATTGGTATCGCTTAGATGTTCTCTGTGATACCTCACACGAGTGGTGCAAACACCATTTACATATGTGGGTGTGACCTATGTATGCGTTCACTACTGCATGCGAGCATGCGGGATCGGGGGGGGGGGGGGCAATTTAAAAATCTTTTTTCTCTTACGTTCACTGACAGACGTAGCTCTTCTTAAATGACACGTGGGTTTTATGTTGTCCTATCAGGAGTGACTAGGCAAAACAGATGCAAAAGCATCAGGGATAGGCTGGCCCCTCCCATGAGGGCCGTCCTCACCTGAGCCTATAAAACCCCCTGCTGGCCAATAGCATTCAGTTTTGTTTGCCTAGTGCAAAGGAGTTGACTGGGTTCCCTCTGGGACCTGCGTTTTCTGCATGTAAATTTTCTCTGAGGAAAAAATGAAGACTTCTATAAAATAGCCGGCTTTGGCATAGAGCGGATATCACGAATCCAAAGCTTTGCCCTGCCCGGCCCCCTCCTGGCGAGCTACCCTGAAATGACAGGGCTACGTCGCTCAGGGCCCGTTCCGTGCGGGCGGCCTGTGGCTGTTGCCACTTGTGCCCAGGGTCTGGCTTTTGCCTTTCCAGTGGCCTTGGCCAGCAGCAATCCTTCTCGGGACAAGGGGGGTAAGTCTGCTTCGGGTGGCTACCCGCAACGCCTGTCGGACTGGTGAGTGGACCCCTCCCCCGCCTTAGGGCGTGGGGAGCGGCATCCGGGGCAGTTAAAATTTAGCGGTAGCTTTTTCCCTGTCAGGGGTGCACCTAGTAATTGGGTTGCCCCCCACCCCTCACCCCCAGCCCCCCCCCGGCCTGCTGCGTTCGCGCGGCGTCGCGCTTGTGATTCAAGGGGCCCTGGGCCTGTACCGGTGTTCCCGCTGGGAAAGTTCGTTCCCGCTGGGAACGTTCGTTCGAATTGCAGTTTAGCCCCGCCGCCATTTTGCGGCGGTTGGCTCATGTTGCGCGGGCGCCATTTTCTCCCCGGTGGCGGTTTGTAGTATTGTGTAACTGCGCGGGCTTTCTCCTCAGAGAAGCGACAACTGCACGTGTGGTACAGTCTCCAGGCGCGCTTTTTTCTCTCACAGCGCTGACAGGCTACAGGGCTAGAAGCAGCAGTTTTGGCTGGCTCCGTGGGGTGTTGGTATTAGTGGGCTTGTCCCCCCAGGCTCCCTGGTTGGTTTCAGGTGGTGGTGGTGATTACATGGGGGGGTGTCCCATTCAGGCCTATGTCTGGGGACGGCGACACTGCGGCTATGGACCCTGCAGCGCCCTCTGATTTTGAACCGGCAAAGCAGCGCTCCGCACAAGCCCCTGTGGTCACTTTGGACCTTTTGCGGGCTCTTTTTCTGGAATTCATTCCAAAGGTGGTTACTGCTCCGGCCCCAGAGCCCCCCGCTAAGTGCTTGGCCCCCCATGTCTCCTCAGGCGAGGATTCAGATCATGAAGTCGCTTCGGTTGTCACGGGGACCCCCGTGGCACTCTCTGAAGGCGAATTGGTTCTCTCAGATACTGAAGAGGACCAGGGGACCTCAGTGGTGCGTGACAGGGCAATTGTGACGGCGCTAATTGTTGACATTCGCCAGGCCCTGCGCCTTGATCAGTCAGCGGAGGCGCAGACTTCCACTTATGTCTGTGGGTCTTTGAGGCCTCCTAAGTCCCCTAGGGCTTTTCCCTATGATCAATTTTTTGAGCAGGCTGTTTTTAGGGAATGGGGTTTCCCCAAAAATTCCTTCACCTTGCCTAAGTGTTTTGCGGAGCGCTATCCCTTTGAGGATGCTTTCCTTAAGCGGTGGGCTTCCCCTTCGGTGGACCCACCGGTGGCCGTCTGAATAAGGCTACAACCCTTCCTGTGGAGGGTTCGCCCTCCTTTAAGGACGTGGAGGATCGTCGCACGGAAATAGTGTCTAAGGCTATCTTTCAGGTAAGAGGTTTTGCTATGCGGCCAGCTCTGGCCTCAGCAATGACAGCACAGTCTCTTTTTGAGTGCCTCTCCTCGGTGAGCAAATATTTAAGTTGCAATTGTGCGAGGAATAAGTTGCATAAGGTGCAACACATGGCGGAAGGCCTCCATTATCTGTGTCGACTCCCTGCTGGACATCATGCCCATGCTGTCAAAAATTTTTGACTTTTGCAGTAATCATCAGACGGGTGTTGTGGCTGAGGTCTTGGTCGGGTGATCAGGCGTCTAAGAAGCGCCTCGCGGACCTTCCCTTCCAGGGGGGTCGTTTGTTTGGACCGCAGCTTGACGAAATCATTAAGGATTTCACGGGGGGGGGGGAAGAGTCTTTTTCTTCCGGAACCCAAACGGCGGGTCTTTCGCCGACGACAGGGCCCCCCTTTTTTCTGGGCAGGTTCCAAGTCCAGTAAGGCCTCGGCTGGGTCTGGTAAGAGAACCTGACAACGGAAACCCGGTAAAGCGGAGGATAAGCCCTCCTAACCGTGACGGGTGCCCCCGCCCATCTCTCGGGTGGGGGGCCAGTTATTGGAGTTGCGGACTGCTGGACGGCTCACATCTCCGATCGGTGGGCCCTAGATATGGTGTCCACCGGATAGAGTTCAAAGCTCTGCCCCCAGACAGGTTTTTTCCCTCAAAACTGAGACTCCCGCAGGGGCGTCTGGAGGAGCTGTTAGGCACGGTCCAGTCCCTTGCGGACATGGGCGTCGTGGTGCCAGTTCCACTGGAGGAGAGGTTCTGTGGTTTTTACTCAAACCTCTTTGTGGTGCCCAAAAAGGGCGGGGTCAAGCCGATTCTGGACCTCAAAGCTCTGAACTGCTTTGTCAAAGCACAGAAGTTCAAGATGGTGTCCGTTCGCTCGGTCGTTGCCGCCCTGCATCAGGGGGAATTCTTGGCATCCCTGGACATCAGGGACACCTATCTGCACGTTCTCATCTGCCAAAATCACCAGCGTTTTCTGTGCTTCACAGTGGGAGACCTGCACTACCAGTTTGTGGCCCTACCTTTCGGTCTGGCCTCGGCTCCCAGGGTTTTCACCAAGGTGTTGGCACCGGTCCTAGCACTGCTATGACAGAGAGGTATCGCAGTGGTAGCGTACCTCGACGACCTGCTCTTGAGGGCGGAGTCGGCAGTGTCATTGGAGGAGCACGTGAGAATCACGGCCTCTACACTAAGGGACTTCGGTTGGCTCATCAACCTGCAAAAGTCCTCGCTAGCCCCCTCGTGTCGCCTGGAGTACCTTGGTCTGATTCTAGACACGGTGCAGGCGAAGGTGTTCTTGCCTCCCGACAAGCTACAGACTGATCCGTTTGGACCACCAGACCAGGGGATCACTGACTTGGTGGCTCCAGGCTCCGGCACTGACTCTGGGGAAATCCTTTCTTCCCCTCAACTGGTGGATAATAACGACGGATGCCAGCCTGACGGGCTGGGGAGGGGTGTTGGGTCAGTTGTCTGCTCAGGGCCGTTGGTCGGCTCAGGAAGCTCGACTTCCGATAAATGTGTTGGAACTCAGAGCGATCAGGCTTTGCTTGTCCCGTTGGTCGACGAGGTTGCATGGCCACCCTGTCCGGGTTCAGTCGGACAATGCCACAGCTGTGGCTTATGTGAACCATCAAGGAGGGACAAGAAGTTCCGCGGCAGCTGCAGAGGCTGCTCTGATTCTCCGCTGGGCGGAACAACACGTTCCGGCGCTCTCCGCAATTTACATTTCGGGAGTGGAGAACTGGCAGGCGGACTTTCTCAGTCGCCAGACTCTGGACCAGGGGGAATGGTCCCTGCATCCGGAGGTGTTTTCGCCAGATTTGCTGCAAGTGGGGCACACCAGAGGTAGACCTCATGGCGTCCAGGTTCAATCACAAGGTCGAGACCTTCGTGTGCATAACAAGAGATCCGTTGGCGGTCGCCACGGACACGCTGGTGGCTCCTTGGGGTCGGTATCGGTTAATATACCTCTTCCCTTCCTTGAAGCTGTTGCCTCTGGTTCTGCGCAGGATAGCTACGGAGGGTATTCCGACGATCCTGGTCGCTCCCGATTGGCCTCGGCGCACTTGGTACGCCAATCTGGTTCGGATGGTGGTGGACGCTCCTTGGCGGCTTCCGCTTCGTGAAGACCTGCTGTCCCAAGGTCCCATCTTGCACCCTGCTTTACCCTCGCTGGCTTTGACGGCTTGGCTATTGAGGCCCAGGCAGGGGCGTTGCTAGGTGGGAAAAAGACCAGAGGCTGGAGCCAGAAGAAATGCGGCGCGCGTAGTAGGTGTGGTCAAAATGAAATAGGGGCGTGGTTTAAAGGGGCGTGGCTCACGCCTGAGATGAATAAGGGATGGGGGGAGGAAGAAAGAAAGAAAGAGATAGGGAGGGAGGGAAGGAAAGAGAAGAGAAGGAAGGAAAGAAGTCGGGATGGAGGGACAGCAGGCCCAGATCCTTCACCACAATACAATCTGTGTATTCCAGAATGTTTAACAATCAGCAGATAAAGATACTCCAAACGCTTCAATCATTCCGGCACCATGGTTGTTATGGTGTCAGGATGATTGAAGCGCATAATTTCTATTATTACATTGTAATATAAAATTAAATAGTTCAACTCACCATAATGCAGAATCAGTGGGAGCCCCGAGTGTGTCACTTGCCACATCGCCTGCACCAGATGTCCCCAGCGGAGTTCCTCCTTCCATCACAGGTGCCCCAGCAGAGTTCCTCCTTCCATCACAGGTGCCCCTCAGCAGAGTTCCTCCTTCCATCACAGGTGCCCCAGCAGAGTTCCTCCTTCCATCACAGGTGCCCCTCAGCAGAGCCTTGAGACGACCCCGTGGACACTACCTTCCTCCTTGAGGCGACTCCCCGTGGACACTACATTCCTCC
>BLSH010316260.1:1505334-1520769 GCA_018402905.1 Glandirana rugosa | reverse complement strand
CTCCATCCATCCACCCCCCCCACAGCTCCAGACAACCCCTCCGCCTCCTCATCCCCCCTCCCCCCGCCGCCATGCGAGTCGGCGGCACTGTGGAGAGAGAGAGGGAGGGATAGCAGTGATGCGGGCGGGCAGAGAGGTGATGTCATCTCTGCTTGCCCGCCCCTCTCTCGCTCGGGTTTCAATACAGCCGCACGGCGGCTGAAAGCAGCCGCTCGGCGGCTCTGTAGAGCCGCCCGCTCGCGGCTCTATCAAGCCGCTTGCCTGCGGCTTCAGTCAGGTCTCCCGACCGCCGGGCGGGTGACCTGACGCCGCCATTAAGGGCCCCTCGGGAGGCTCGGGGCTGAGGGCGTGGGACTCGGGGCTCCAGCCCCCATAGCCACCCCCTGGCGACGCCCCTGGGCCCAGGTATTAAGGGATCGGGGAGTCGCTGTCTCTGTAATCCCTACTATGCTTAAGGCACGTAAGTGCACTTCGCGCAAAATTTATCATAGGACCTGGAAGGCCTATATTGCATGGAGCGAAGCGGGGGATTGGAACCCTCGCTCTTATTTGGTGTCCAGGGTGCTGACTTTACTGCAACAGGGACTGGACAAGAGCCTGGAATTGAGTACGCAAGGGCCAGATTTCGGCCTTAGTGGTCCTTTTTCAGAGACCTTTGGCTTCCCATTCGCTGATCTGGGTGTCGGGATTGGCTGCCTTGTCCTGCAAGTCCCCGTACTTGATTCTTCATAATGACAAGGCGGTGTTGCGACTTCCACCTTCTTTCCTTCCGAAGGTGGTCTCTTCTTTTCATTTGAATGAAGTTATTGTCCTTCCTTCATTATGTCCTCACCCAAAACATCCTAAGGAATTTGAGTTACACTCTTTGGATGTGGTGAGGGCCCTGCGGGTTTATTTGAGTGCTACAGCTTCCTTTCGGAAGTCTGACTCGTTGTTTGTGTTACCCGGGGGCTCCAAATAGGGTTCGGCAGCCTCGTCGGCTACCATTTCCCGTTGAATTAGACTGACCGTGACCCATGCGTATGAGCTTCGGGGCAAGGTTCCCCCTTTTCCAGTCACGGCTCATTCCACCAGGTCGGTCAGTACATCCTGGGCATTCAGGCACCAGGCTTCGGTGTCTCAGGTGTGCAAAGCGGCCACTCAGGGCCTCAGTGCACACGTTTACTAAGTTTTACAAAGTTGATGTGTCGGCATCTGCGGATGCTGCTTTTGGCCGCAAAGTTTTGCGAGCAGCGGTGTGAGTGCGTCTGGCGCTCCCTGAGAGGGTTCTGTTGGGTACAGTTGTTGTTGTTGTTTGCCCACCCCTCTAGTTTTTTGGCACTGCTTTGGGACGTCCCCACGTGTCATTTAAGAAGAGCTGCGTCTGTCAGTGAACGTAAGAGAAAAAGGGATTTTATTATAACTTACCGTAAAATCCTTTTCTCTGAGTTCACTGACAGACGCAGCTCCCACCCCTCTGGTTTTTTTGTTGCACTGCTTGTGACAAACTGAATGCTATTGGCCAGCAGGCTCAGGTGAGGACGGCCCCCATGGGAGGGGCCAGCCTATCCCTGATGCTTTTGCATCTGTTTTGCCTAGTCACTCCTGATAGGACGACATAAAACCCACGTGTCATTTAAGAAGAGCTGCGTCTGTCAGTGAACTCAGAGAAAAGGATTTTACGGTAAGTTATAATAAAATCCCTTTTTTTTTAATTGTTATATTTTTTCATTTGTACACTGTCCCTTTAAAAATATTTTTTTTTATCGCTTTTATTGCTATTGAAAGGAATATAACATCCCTTGCCATAACAATACAGCATGATACATCCTATTTATGAAGAGATCTGGGATCTAAAAGACCCCAATTCTCTCCTCTACCCTTTAAAGCAAAATATCAATTTTTTTTTTTAGAAAAAAAAAACATATTTACATGGCTAGAGAACCAGAAGTCACGTCGCTAAGGTCCTCCAAGGGCATAGAGATGAGGCCATCTTGCCATCACTCATCTTTATGCAAAAACCCTGTTGATCAGCGATCAGTGCCTTTAGCCCAGGGACCTCTGGGAAGCAGCGGTGGGGTGAGGGGTCGGGGGCACCTCTTCCACCGCTTCTTAAAGTGATCCTGCGGCAAATCCACCACTGGGATCACTTTTATCAGAAAGCCCGCCACCTAAGGGAAAGAATGATACTGGGGTTACGTCATTCAGCTGCAGCCATAACCCCGGTATTTAATGTCAAAATCATGACGTAGATTCCCAGTTAGGGGGTTAGCAAGTGGTTAATGGACCACATTCAAAAATAATTGCCTCTAGTTTGAAGATAACAAAACTGTCCCTGTATGCAGTTTATCTCAGATGCATATTTGTTACTCTCTCCCTGTCACTAGTTGTTAAAGACACTGTAAGCCTCCTACCAACCAGTGACACTGTAGTGGGTGGAGTCTGATGGGGAAACTGAGACATTAATTCTCCATCAGACCTGCTCTTGCCTTGTAAATAACAGCAAACAGGGGACACATCTTATGGCCCATAGCAGCCTGTCCATTGACCAAGTATCTGTCCACTGTTGCTGTCATTCACAGGGGAAGCAGACCTCATGGAGAACTAATGTCTGTAATTCCCCTGGTACACAACCCCCACTACTGCGCTGTCTGACAAGTGCAGCAGCAGGAAGAAAGCACTGCTTCACTAAGGGCGGAGTGTCCTCATGGGCAGCCTAGACTCAGTGCACCTCCACACCCGGGTTCATGCCCCAGATTCATGTACCTGCATCTGTTATACACCAATTTGTCACCGGCACCTACATTTGTCATGTGGAGACACATCAGAATTCTAAAGAGTGTCTTAGACCCTCTTAACCCCCCTGGCGGTATTCCCTAGTGTGGCTCAGGGTGAATTTTCTGTACCAAGAGCGGTAACCTCGAGACACACTCAGCATTGCATTGCTGGATCCAGGCAATGTTACTTGTCCCCAGGATCCTGCCATGTCCCCCCGCTGTGTCTGTGGGCTGTGTCTTCCGCCCGATTCACTCTGTGTGCCGGGCTCCATTCCCTGCGAGCGCCACGTCGCACAGGGGCGGAGACTGGCTGGAAATTCAAATAGTGAAACAGATAGTAAACATACAGTACACTGTAATCTGTAAGATTACATTACTGTATCAAATCATTTCTCATCCATGTCTTTATGGACCTTGCTTTGTGCACTGGTGCGCAGTCGTGTTGGAAGAGGAAGGGGCCATCCTAAGCCCCACAAAGTTGGGAGCATGAAATAGTCCAAAATGTCTTGGTATGGTGACACATTAAAAGTTTCCTTCACTGGAACTAGGGGGTCAAGCCCAACCCCTAAAAAACAACCCCACAACCTAATCCCCCTCCACCAAATAATTTGGACCAGTGCGCAAAGCAAGGTCCATAAAGACATGGATGAGAGAGTTTAGGGTGGAGGAACTTGACTGGCTTGCCCTCAACCCGATAGAACACCTTAGGGATGAATTAGAGCGGAGACTGCGAGCCAGACCTTCTCAAACTCAGCCTGCTCTCCTCCAATGATTATACCTCTGCTCACATGCCCCTCCCCCTGCACAGCCAGCTCATCCAACATCAGTGCCTGACCTCATAAATGCGCTTGTGGAAGAATGGTCAAACATTCCCATAGACACACTCCTACACCTTGTGGACAGCCTTCCTAGAAGAGTTGATGCTGTTATAGCTGCAAAGGGTGGGCCAACTCAATATTGAACCCTACGGAGAAGACTGGGATACCATTAAAGTTCACGTGCGTGTAAAGGCAGGCATAGATGGCTCTCCAACTCTAGTACCTGCTCCTAGTAATTAGACACCAGTGGGGACTACATGCACTGAGCTACTGTATTATATCTTGACCCGTAAGTTCACTATGCCTGAGATAATGTACCAAATCTTACTAATGATAAGAATGTCAGATGTGAAATAATACATATCCTACCATTCAGATGGAGATGAGAGATTGTGAGATATTTAGTATGAGATTTCTCACCGTATTGTATTATATTCATAGAATGTGGTAGGCTGTTACAGGTGTATATGTACTCTTCAGATGTAATGACTATTGGAAAATTGTTGTATGTCAATTATACCAGCTTCTGCAGCGTGTTCTAATAAACTTGGTTTTTTGATAAAAAAAAAAAAAAAGGCAGGCATACCAATACTTTTGGTAATTTAGTGGAAGTAGAATGTGCCTTCTAGCTCTCTCTACCTTTATTTCATTTCTGAAATGCAAGCCTTTTTCTACTATTCTCAGACTTCCTGTTCTAGGGTGACTACATTTGTTCTCCATACATCCCCTTCTGTATGTAAATGTAGTCACCCTTTCCTGATCACCCCTGCAGATGCATTCAGGGAATGGCAGTACGCATAGAGCATAGGATGTTACCAGAAATAACGAGCGCTGTTTGCTATACACTAGTATCAGTGAAATGTATTAGCAGAGGCTCAGAAGTGCATACAGAACAAAAAGGAAGCGTTAAAATAATAGTAAAAGGCTTAAAAAAACAGAGCCATGGTATACTTAATATTTAAGAACAACGTATGTAAAAATGTGAGTTTCGTGTCACTTTAAGAGAACAGAGTTAACCAAAAGCTAAATTTAAACTCTATAAGCATATCCTCATTGATATACTAAGCACTGACCCTTAGTACCTGCTGTTTACAGGAAGCCGGTCTGCCAAATGCACCTGTACAACAGAATAATGGAAAGAAACCTGTTTGTGCAACAGTAAGTAAACATCCTAGAAACCTTTAGTTTAGAAAATACTGTGGACACAGGAAAGAGCAAGATCTATGTCATTGTTGTACAGCAGGTTAAAGAAACACACGCCTCCTTTCCATTTCCTCTAACCAATGGACTAACATCATCTAAAACAAAAGGTTGACGTTTCCATGGATGAGCACTAGTGATCTAAATGATAACTTTTGTCAGTTTACTTGGACAGCTGACCAGTCTGCAGCCAGGGCAAATGTGACAGGCAAATGAGATTCAAATTCACTGAATAAAACCTTACCAAGTGGTTCCTTCCCTTTCCAATCTATTAAATGGAGAATGTTAAGTGTGCGGACAATAGCGCTTTGAATGGGTAGAGCCTCAATAGCCAGCACATCAATCATGGTTACAACACAAGGGTCAAATTAGCAGTGTGTCAAAGTGATGTGTATACAGATGTTACAGAGGGTTAGGTAAACATGTGAACAAGAAGGAGGATGTTTGTTTTACAAGGGACATTGCTGGACGTATATGTGATATTCTTTCGCTTATTTTTGTTAATATAGTGCATGCCACTGATTTATTAACAAAAGGTGTTACAAACACGTATACGTACCTACTGGTGCTAAATCAGGTAAGCCATATTTAAATAAAATTTGTGTTCGCACACATAATGATAATAATATAGTAGTTACTTACCTTCAATTTTTTTTATTACTTATTTATTACAGGTATTTATATAGCACCATCAATTTATGCAGCACTTTACACATATATTGTACAAGGAATGATCACTTGCTACTACAATTTATGCAAATTGTGAGCATAGATTTATATAACTGCTGACCTATGCCATAGGCTTTAACAAATAAATGAGTTAAGTGGCATAGATCACACATTTCAAACTAGTGTTTTTCAAGCCACGTGTGGCCCTCTTGCTCCTTCTCTTTGTTCCTCTGTGAATGTAAAATTTAAACAGAACTCCAGCTGTTATCCAATACTTCCTTACCTAATTTGTCAACTCAATACATCAAGGCATGTTTTAAGGAATTAAGAAGGTTGTGGAAGGGAGGGCCTGAAGAAGAACAGTGGCTATAGTAGAGGGGAAAGGAGGGGTAGGGAGTGAATGAGAGTAGTGGTAATTGCAGGGGAGCAAGGGGTCTAGAAGGGTGGCAATGAATGCAGAAGAGGAGAGAGAAAGGTGTGGAAAGGTGTTTGTGGAGTATGGGATAGAGCAGTCACTGTAGAAGGGGCGTTGTGGGGATGAAAATGAGGTGTGGAAGGTAAGCATAGAGGAGAACGGCATTTAGTGTGGAGAAGAATAACAGCTGTGGAAGAATAGCATGGGAGGGTTAATGAAGGAAAGCATTGGTTTTTGAAGGGTGGTAGTGGAAAATTTATTGAGGAGAGCAGTAGCTCTGGTAGTGTGATGGAGGGGATTTTTCACATTTATGCCATTGCCCCAGGTGGTTGTCTCTTGAGCTGGTCATGGATTTTTATGCTGTCCCTTGTGGGTTCTCTGACCATCATTGTGGGCTTCCTGGGGCCAGTGAGTCCAAAGAGATGGTATCCATTTTAATTGTTCTGGCCCATGACTAACAGTGACACATAGGATATGTGAGTGTATATGTCTTTTGTATAGAAAAATATGTAAAAGTTAATGTCATCAAGTTATATCATGTTATGCAACTCTCTCTTGGATTAAAATACCCTTCCCCTTAGATTTGCAAATTGAAACATGTTGGGTTCCCCTGGCAGGAGGCACTCTATGGAGAAATTCAATTAGTGGATATGGATACATGGTCAACACAACAACCCAGTGGGCATATGGGTATTATGATGAACCAGTGTCATGTCATGTGTCATGTATCATGATGCCAGAACAATTGTTTTTTATGTAAGGATGTTCCTTTTTTAAACTCTTTTGTATAAATAAAATATGTATCGTGTTATATAACTTTTCTTTTTGCTGTTAAACGTCCCAAGGGAGAAAATTGTATTGTTTGTAGCAACAATAAGGATGTTGGCAATGTACAACTCTTTGTCAACCAATTTCTTTTTTATAAGTAAGTTAAATAAGAAAGAATTTGTAGGCAGGTGCAGTCTGCTTCCTCCACTGTAGGTGACGCCCTACCAGAGCGACATCACAGCTCAGAGAGGACGTCAGGGAGAAAATTAGTTTTTCTGTGGTTTCCTGGTTCCTGGAGACAGCGTTCTGGTTAACTGTGTTGCATTCAGGTGACTCTAGGCTGCCAACTTGGGTCAGCAAAGTTCCTGTTCCCCAGGTTTTGGCACACATTTGCATGCAGGTAGTATAGGAACAGGTCTCCCGTCTGTCAGGGTCAGAACTAGCGAAATGGAAAGGTTCAAGGCAAGAAGGGAAAGTTTAGGGCTTACAAGTTCCTTGGACATCTTCCTGTTGGGGTACAAGATGGCCAGGGTGTATTCTGCCCTTCCAGATAGGAGCTGTTAGTTAGGTTGATTCCTGCTCTGAAACACGCTGTTGGCATACCTGAGTGCTCCTGGTTGGGTCCTCTACCAATGCGTTTGTTGCGAACTGTTCTGCTTTTTCTACAATATGTTATACTGATTGCACCCAGACTGTGTGAGTTATTACTGCGGCACCATGCTGAACCCACCCACAAGTTTGTGTACACTTTTGTGAGGCAATTTTGTGCTCTGGGACATGTAGCTTAGCTGATAAAGCTAAACATTTTCCTTGGAGTATCCTTGGAATGCAGTATTCATTCATCAGCCTAAAGTGTGTAAATGGTCACAGACACCATAGTATCTAAAAAACTTTAAAAACCCAACACATGTACATGTGTTTAAATGTTTTTTTCTTTCCCTATAGCAAAATTATGAATTTAGATCTAAAAAGCTTTAAAAACCCAACACATTTACACGTGTTAAAGTGTTCTTTTCATTCCCTATAGCAAAATTATGAACTTAAGTAAAATAATACAGTGACAAAATCATTGCAAGTCACGCAGCTGTGAAACTCAAAGGCAGGTGTGTTTCCTATTATCTTGACACGTGCAGGACCGCATGATACAGAGCCAACACAACAAAACCATTGGAGTAAAAGTTGGCTTTGCAGCATTTCTTCAATACGTTTGCCAACACTTCAGAATTAACGTTTGACTGATAACGTATATATGTATACTCATGTTTGTGTAGCACTAAATGAAAGCACTGTTTTATAACACAAATATAATACTAAAATAAATACAAAAGAAAATCTAAAATAACAAATGTATTTATGGTATGGTTTTCAGAATCTTAGTTCACTGCCTTTTTTGTTCTTTCTATATTTATATTCTGAAACACCTATACAGTATGTTTTGCTGATAATGTAAAAAAATGGCTTGTAGAAAAGAAAACAGAAGTATGTATTTCAAGTATGTTTAGATTCCACATAGGCAATACAACTGGACTTTTCAACGGTACCTGTTGGAACTCCCCTATCTTTCTGTTTCTCTGGCCTCAGTAAAATTGTGTGTCAGGGGCACTTGGAAATATATGTACTTGGGACTTTAATACTCTAATTCTGCCCCTGCCCCTTGTTTCCTAATTGTAACATGAGTGCAGCTACAAGCCACTGCAGTGGTTCACAGCCTATTGAGAGTTTACCCAGCATGCCTTGATTGCATTAACCCCAAGCAATCTTCTAAATTCTTCTTCTCTGGAACGTCTCTCACTCTGTTGTCTTGCCTTAAAAAAAACTGCCAACCTTTAGGCCTCATACACACGGACGTTTCTAAAAAAATAAACGAAACGTTGGGCCCGACGTCAAGGAAAAAAAGTCGTCGTTTTTCAGCGTTATGCATCGGCATTTTTGAGCGTTAGTGAGCGTCGGCGTCAATAGGCGTTTTTTTTTAAAAAAATCATCCCTCTGCTATTTTTCAACCTAAAAACGTTGGCATCAAAAAACATCGGAAAACGCCGGTACAATATTAGGTGGAGTTTGTTGGCGTTTTGTGGCGTCGGCGTCAAAAAATGCCAAAACGTTACAGCCTCAGAACGCACTGGCCGTGGGTTCTAGTTTCAGCTCACTAACGCCGACGCCATCTACAGCTCAAAAATGTCAGCGTTTTTATGGGGCCATTGACTAACATGGAGAGCTGCAAAAAACGCCAGAAAACGCCGGCGTCAAAAAACGTCCGTGTGTATGAGGCCTTAATCCCAGATATATTCGCTGGCACCCTCACAGCATACCATTCACAATTATTCAAGCCCTCTACTATGTTAATTTTTCAAGAGCCACAAAAAGATGGCTCCACAAAAAAGATGCTGGCCCCTAACTCCTTCTGATGTCCAAAAAGGACAAAGGGGTACCTGGAAACAGTTTACATAGAAAAGACCAAGTGGTCCACCAGGTCTGACCCATTATTTTGTGTTCTTTTTGTTTGTTTTATTGTTTATTTATGTACCTTTTTGCTTGAGTATAGATCTATGTTTGTCTCAAGCATGTTTCAATTATATGAGTTTATGAACAGCTTATTTGTCCTTATTAGGGACATGCAAGAGGTACAATCAGCCCACAATGCTACTTCTCTTTGTTGGTTGTGTGGTTGTAGCCTCTCTGAAGGCATTACGTACACTTTCAAACCAACCTACTGCAGCAGGATGCGAAGACATGTCATCAGCACAACAAGGATTCCTCATAGGGGTCCAAAGCTTTATTACGTGGTCACATGGTAAATACAAAGGCAACATTTTGGAGCCACGCAATTGCCTGAGGAAGGGGCCCTGCACGTCTCCAAAATTTTGCCTCCGTATGTACCATGTGACCACATAATAAGGTTTTGGACCCGTTTGAGGAATCCTTGGTGTTCTGGTGACATTTCTTCGCATTGAGTGTCCATCAGTGATGGCTGGTGCTGGAGGACTTTGGGGGGGGGGGTGGCTTCTGTCTTCACCCGGTCTTCTTTCTGGATCTTCCTGTCCTGATTGGCCGGGAAGCCGTAAGCCGTTGGTATTCACTGGTATTGCAGGGTTGGAGGCATTGCGCCTTGAGGACAATATAAAACTGCCCAATTGGGTGACAGACCTGGTAGAGACCTGTTGGTCTGGCTCCCCGCACAGTGCACAGCCACACAGATGGTGCAGGCGGGGGGGCAGCACCGCTGTGCTCCTTGTGGACCGGCCACCACAAGTGTCCACGGTTCCCACCCTGGGGTCACTGCAGCACCCACCAATAGTGAATAGCCATCTTCAGGAACATGTACATAGAAACATTGTGATTGGACTTACTACAGCAGGATATTTTTTATGTCTGACTGGAGTCTAATGCCTGGTACACACGGGCCAAATATTGGGTGGTATCGGCCGGTTCTACAGAAGCCAGTTGAAAATCAGCCTATGTCTACAGCAGCCTGACAGACAGAACCCGGCCAAAGATCTTCCATTGAAAGGGCATGCCAGAAAAATATCTGCCGATCGTCTTTCAATCAGTGTTCGCAACTAGTGGCTGCGAGGGCTAACCGCTGTGTTCTGGTGGGGGGGGGGGCAGTCCCCCCATCAGAACACAATAGCTCAGCGGGGATATCACTGTACTAAACTCACATCCTTAGCACAATGACCTCCTCCCAAGCTCCTCAGTTAGTAGCTAGTTAGTGTGTACCAGTCATAACTTCAATCAACCACATATAATGTATATTTATTTTGAGCTGCTTGACCAGACTGGCAGAATTGTATTGAGAAAGGACAGCAAAGCATAATCACTATGCAGCACCACCTAGCTGGAAGAACTACCCAAATATATAATGAATTTATTTGACCACTTTCATGTAGATACAAAACAAATTTACATGCTATATACAGATGCAAGGTTTATAATGCATATTTATACATTGGTAAGGTTATTTACTTACAGGCTGACCACATTTGTATATTCATTAAAAAAGGATTCCATTTAAATATGTAGCTTTCATCATCACTCATGTACTATTATCTCCCTACCCTCTTGAAAATGGCTCATTTTACTTGACCTCTCTCATCACAGGTCACATCTTTCTTGTGTCAACATCCTCCTTTTACAAATAAGCTACCCTGAAGCCACATCAGCCCTGCAAGTGGAAGTAACCCTCCATTGTGTGTTACAAGCAAATTAAGTTAATTCTAGATAACAAGTGTACAGTGCTACAATAACGTGTGCTTCCCCTGCCTTTTGCCTGGAATGTCTCCCTAGTCAAGTAAAATAAAATGTCAAAATATATATATACGTAACGTTTTGGGGGGTTTTTTTTGACCCATACAGGGGTATTTACTAAGACTGGAGCAGCCAGAATCTGGAACAACCGTGCATGGCAACCAATCAGCTTCTAGGTTTTATTGTCAAAGCTTAACTGAACAAACTAAAGTTAGAAGCTGATTGGTTACTATACACAGCTGCACCAGATTTTCTCTGCTCCAGTTTTAGTAAATCTTACCCTATAGTGTATATCTGTCTCCCTTCAGATCAATCTTTAAATTATGTTTACTCTGTATTAGGAAAATGAAAGTGGTCAGCCGCAGTCTTTAGAAGGATCATCTGATTTGCAAAAGAGCATTTTGATTGCAAATACATGCATTTATATAACAATGACATGTAATACTGTACGCAAGAGTACACAAATAACAGAATTAATACTGTACCATATAATGCAAACACATTCAGTACATAAAATAATGGTATAATATACATAATGTGCATATCTAGTTGTTTTATCACATTTTACCTCATTTTACTATAAAGGTTTTCTCCTGTATATAAAAAATAAAAAATGGAAATGTGCAAAGTTTAGAAAGTCAAGAAAAGTCAAGAAATTGTATGAAAAGTATGCAAACTGGCAAAAAGTAAAACAAATATTAATTTTGTTCTCTATAAATGATTTGTAATGGCATAAAGTGACACTAAATGATACCATTATTCTCCCAAAAAATCTCTACACATTTACTACTTAATGGGCCTGTAATCTGCTTTTCATGAATCTGTTTCTTACTGTGTTTTTCTGCCTCCTTGTAACGTCCTCCCTGAGCTCCTGGACCTCTCCTTTTCCTCCTGCCTTCTATATGTTTGGAATGTGCAAGTTAATTGCGGTCATGTGCACTGCTCTATGCACACTACAAATCCCATAGTCCCTAGTCCATCTCTGGAGGGTGCAAGAGAGTGGCTACATCCCTGCGTACAGTAGGGTCATAGAGAAGGAGTGTAGCCACCCTCTAACAAGAAGTCGGTTTGGAGCAACAGCAAAAAAAAAAAGGTATTTGGAGATTTGGAGGAGGCTGAGAGTAATGGAAGGTAAATTTTGAGTTAAAGATGAGATCCGCCCCCCTAAGAAAAAAATTAACCCTAGCCAATGTTCGGATCATCTCTCGGGTGCCGCCGCCACCATTCATGTTAAGGGAAACCAGCAGTGAAGCCTTTCGGCTTCACAGCCAGTTCCCTACTGCACATGCGGGAAGCACTCTGCGCTTTCTAACTGGCCCGGTGGCGGAGGAAGAAGGAGGGGGCCGAACTTCTGCAGTCTCCCAGAAGTGGGGAAGGTTACCTGTCAAAAACAGGTATCCATTCCCCCCTCTCCCCTGAAAGGTGCCAAATGTGGCACCGGGGGGGCGGGGGGTAAAGCAGATAAGCGGAGGGTCCACTTTTGGGTGGAACTCTGCTTAAGAGCAAATACTTAAATAGAATTTTTGTTTAAACCAGAGTTCAGTGCCACGTAAGCTTAGCCCACTTAAAGTATATCTGTGATTTACCCATTCAGGAGAAAGCAACAAGTTAAGTTAAATCTTCACTCACCCATCTACATATCCTCACTTTCCTAGCACTCTGTTTAGCCACCTGGGTAAAGAGGAATGTATGGGAGGCATGTTACTCTCTTCTCTGAATGGCCAATCGTTAGGCACCAGCACTGTCACATGACAGTGGTAAGGAACTCCTTAGCCCTCTGTAAGCTCTGACAGAGTGACTTGAGCTTACAACCGTAGTACTTTGCTTTTCCCTGCACGTTCCAAATAGAGGTTCACTTTAATATTCAAGGTTATTTGGAGTATTCTCTCCTCCTACACTGCTTATAAAAAAGTTTTAGCTGAACTAAATTAGTGGTCACGACACACCACTCTCATAAAAAAGAGATTGGCTTATTGAAGGTTTTGTCGCAGGCTTGACTTCTTGTTTTCAGTTTTACGCATGTTTTATGGAAATCCCTCTATTGTTGGTGTGTAAAGGTAGCTGTATTTTAAACAACAGAAAATATGCTACTGTATATCTGATATAGAAACACAGTAATTACTAGCTAATCCTGAGACTTTCTGGAGAGGAGAGGAAGAGGCAAGAGATCAAGGGTGGATATTTAGTGAAGTCTACTAAAATTTAAAGGTTGTAAAATATGACAGGCCAGAAATGTAGGTATATTTAAATTGAATATACATACTTATATTTTTTTAGCTTTTAATAAGGTGGATTACAGCAGTCTGCGTATGTGCTGACTAAGAGAAAAATATAAAAGATCATAATGCTGTTTATTGTATATTTCTGGTTGTTAAGGGAAGGAATTTTAACAAACGGATGAAGTACTCTTAGTAACTAAACACCTAATATTCTGTTATCTTATTGTGTTTCAAGTATGTGGTCACAGATAAAGAAAAAATATTGTTTAACTTAAGCTTTTTATAGTTAATGAAGACATGTTTATTATATTCAGTTTATATGTATATATGATCAATGCCTATCATTATCTCTCTCATTATCCAGTATAGGTATCCCCTGCACCACATTATCCCTTTCATTATTCAGTATAGACACCCCCTGCCCCTTTTGACACAGGTAAACAATAGCAAGTGTTGCATAAAACTTTCAAAAAGATGTAAAGTGTATCTAAACCCCAAAAGAAAAATGTAATTTATTGCAGCTTACCAAACCTTAAAATGTTACGAAACCCACAACAGTAAAATCAGTCTGTATATCCAGTAAAGCATGCTTGTTATGCTCACTGTGGAGCCTAATGGGTTAATCCTCTGCCTTGTGTAAAAAGGCTGTCTGATCCTGTCTTCTCTGATCGTCCCCTTCTTCCACTGTTCCTAATCCATGTCCTGATAGAACAGAGCGTTGGGGGAACTCTGAAAATGCTCAGTTTGGTGTATATTGCTAGATAGTTTTGCTTTCTTTTCTTGGGAGGGTACATCTAAGGCCAATCAGCACTGCCCAGCCAGAAAGTCAGGGGTCCTGCAGCTTCATAGGACAGTCAGAGATAAATGAAAATTCCTCCTACAAGCTTTAACCAGACACTGATAGAAGTCATAGGACTGTTATATACTGTTGATGAGAAAAGGTATTTAGTAGTTTATATTTACTAAAATAATTTCCATGTTCTGCATACTGTGGGAGATCAGGTATAGTGAATGCAGGGTCCTGGGTTTAGTAACACAAGCCTAAGACAAAAAATACCGCTTTCGAAGAGATCATACAATAATCTGATCGTTAGGTACACAGCTTTCGAGAGCAGTTCACAACAGTCATCCGAAATTATCTGAAGGGACAAACTGAAAATTTTTCCTCGAATGATACCAGATCATACGATTTTCGATTAATCTGTACATTTTTCAACTGAAAATACAATACATATACAATACAATACATTACATCACTTCCAAAGTTGTATTCTGTCATATGAGAATTTTCTTCCTCTTCTTCAATTTCGTCATGAGACTAGCATGCAAAAAAACAGACTATTAGAGTTGATCGAACCTCTGGAAGTCCGGGTTCGGCAGGTTCGGACAAAGTGCGGGTTCGGGTCCGGACTTGACCCTAACTTTGACCCGGACCCCGAACTCCATTGAAATCAATGGGGATCCGAACTTTTAGGCACAAAAATGGCTGTAACAAAGTCCTGGAAATTCCTAGAGGTCTGCAAAAGGAAGGAAATGGGGGTAAGGGTCGGACAAGTGCCCTACAAAGAAATGGGGATAGGGAAATAACTTAAAATAATTTTTAACCTAAAATCACATAAAAAAATCAAAAATGGAGGTGGATGTGGAGTTGGAGGTTGAGGAGGCAGTGAAAGTGGTGGTGGAGGAGGTAGCCAACACTGTTTTTTTTATTTTTGTGCACGAAATGCACCGCTGGGCGCAAATGTAGTTTTTGGAATTTTTTTGTTTTTTTTTAAACCAGCAATGTAGATGCACTTTTTAATTTTGTGCAAGAAACTATAATCTGTCCCTTTAAGCAACAGTAGGAACCTCTCCCTATAGAACTAGGAGATGATTTTAGATTTTAAAATCATCTCCAAGTTGTACAGGGAAAACCTCCAGCTGTTGCTTTAACCACTTCAGCCCCGGAAGGATTTGCTGCTTTAGGACCGGAGCCCTTTTTGCGATTCGGCGATGCGTCGCTTTAACTGACAATTGCGCGGTCGTGCGACGTTGCAGGATTTCGTCGTTTAGGAAGGCCCCGACTTCACCAATTTCGTTGTCGACCTCCAAAAGGGACATGTTGAACCTCTACTAAAATTTTAGATTTTAGTAGAGGATCAAGATATCCCTCTCCAAGGATGACAACGAATTTCCCTGTCTAATATCAAAGAACGTGTTTTAATTTTTCACGTAGATGTAACGACCAAATTTTTTTTTGTTTTTTTAAGGTTTTTGATGTAAACGCGGGTCGCCACGTAAAGCACGTGTTTTTATTTTTTTTGTCACAACCGATGGAGGAGGTGGTGGTGAAAGTGACGGAGGAG
>BLSH010316260.1:1457201-1480398 GCA_018402905.1 Glandirana rugosa | reverse complement strand
GAAAGGGTTAACTAGGGGGCGATCAGGGGGCGATCAAGGGGTTAAATGTGCCTATGTGGCCTGGTGTTAGTGTAGTGTTGGTGCACTCACGTTTTTAGCTGCTTCTTCTTCCTCTCTGATGTCGAAAAGGACATCAGGGAGGAAGAGGAGTGAACTTCCCCTGCCTCTGTTTACATTTACAGAGGCAGGGGAACATTTCATTGGCAGGGGCGATCTACAGAGCCAGGCCAAAAATCATTGGCCTGGCACTGTAGACTGAAAGGCCCTCTGCCGAATGCGCTTGCATCGGCCGCGCCTAGGGGGCGCGCGCGCGCACACGGCTCGTGATCGCGGCCGCCGTCATATGACGGCGATTTGCGCTCACGAGCCACCTTGCCGCCGTCAAATGCCGATCGGCGGTCGGCAAGGGGTTAAGAATTATAGATCAACATTTTCGGTATCATGAAATGAAATGGTCTGGGAGTGGCAAGATCAGAAGTATCAGAAGCACAATTTTATACAGGGGACACAAAGAACATCACCTGCATAGTGTCAGCTGAGCAAGGATACACCGGATGGATTTATGAACAATGAAATAGGTTATACAGGTACAGTATCTCACAAGTGAGTACACCCCTCATATTTTTGTAAATATTTTATTATATCTTTTCATGTAACAACACTGAAGAAATGACACTTTGCTACAATGTAAAGTAGTGAGTGTACAGCTTGTAGAACAGTGTAAATTTGCTGTCCCCTCAAAATAACTCAACACACAACCATTAATGTCTAAACCGCTGGCAACAAAAGTGAGTACACCCCTAAGTGAAAATGTCCAAATTGGGCCCATTTAGCCATATTACCTCACCGGTGTCATGTGACTCGTTAGTGTTACAAGGTCTCAGGTGTCAATGGGGAACAGGTGTGTTAAATTTGATGTTAAAAAAGTACATATTACAGCGCACACATGACACTTACTCCTGCAAGGATGTTTAAAAGCATCTAAACATATATAGCAAAAAATGCAACAGTATGGATGGATCAGGTGGACACTGATTGGAGGTAATGAGGGAGGATGGGGTTCGTCAGCCCAAAAGGTCTGGTCAGGACCACAACATACAAGAAGTATATATTTGGGGGGAACACCCTAACAAACGCATGGTGCTGCTTTAAGACCACAATAGACAAATAAGTACATATTACAGCGCACACATGACACTTACTCCAGCAAGGCTGTTTAAAAGAATCTGAACATATATAGCAAAAAATGCAACAATAAGGGGGTGCGGCCACACTAAATGGCCATGAAGTGCTTAAGCCCACTGACTGCTTCAAAGTACCCCAGTGGTACTATTGTGGTCTTACAGCAGCACCATGCGTTTGTTTGGGTGCTCCCCCCAAATATATATTTCTTGTATGTTGAGGTCCTGACCAGACCTTTTGGGCTGGTGAACCCCATCCTCCCTCATTACCTCCAATCAGTGTCCACCTGATCCATGGGATGAGTCATAGTTACATAGTTAGTCAGGATGAAAAAAGACACAAGTCCATCTAGTTCAACCAAAAATAAAACAGAAAAATTATATATAACCATACAATCCCATATACAATCCTTCACCCATAGTTGATCCAGAGGAAGGCAAAAAACACCAGCAAAGCATTATCCAATTTGCTATAGCAGGGGAAAAAATTCCTTCCTGATCCCCCGAGAGGCAATCGGATGCACCCTGGATCAACTTTACCTAAAAATTTTAGTACCCAGTTATATTATTTACATTCAGGAAAGAATCCAGGCCTTTTTTAAAGCAATCTACCGTGCTGGCTAAAACTACCTCTGGGGTGAGTCTATTCCACATTTTCATAGCTCTAACTGTGAAGAAACCTTTCCGTATTTGGAAATGAAATCTTTTTTCCTCTAGACGTAAAGATTGCCCCCTTGTCCTTTGTGATGACCTTAAAGTAAATAACTCCACACCAAGTTCACTAAATGGACCACTTAAGTATTTGTACATGTTGATCATATCCCCCCTTAATCTCCTCTTCTCAAGAGAGAATAAATTCAGTTCCTCGAATCTTTCCTCATAGCTGAGCTCCTCCATGCCTCTTATTAGTTTGGTTGCCCTTCTCTGCACTTTCTCCAGTTCCCTGATATCCTTTTTGAGAACTGGTGCCCAAAACTGAACTGCATATTCCTGATGAGGTCTTACTAATGATTTGTACAGGGGAAAAATGATGTCTCTATCTCTGCAGGCATACCTCTCTTAATTCCAAATATAAAACAGTGCAGCGCTTAAACCAATTTCTCTCCAGTGCGTGGTCACCCAATGTGCTTCTATGTTCCAAACAGAGAAAGGTGATATAGTGCCAGATATCCTCCACCAGCCACACTAAATTCTCACCTTCCTCAATGGGCTCTCATTACAGGAGCCAAGAAGCGCATGATCGATAATTTCTCCAGGAACAGAAGGTAATCAATCCTTTCCTCTTCTTAGACCCCTTTATACACCATAACCATACTCATAGATAAGTATCATATGTGGAAGGATCTTTGGGGCAATGGCTCCTGGTATGTATTGAGTAACTCGGCTCCCTGGTACATGAAACAAAAATGCCACATCTAGTGCTCACTGCTTACCAGCATAATTTATTAATAAGAACAATAAATGTGGTACTCACATACAACCAATAAAATCAAGCATCTGTTGTGCATATCTGTGGGCGCTCGGTCCGAGACGTCCACACTATGGAGACAGCGGCGACTGCGGATGACGTCACTTCCCTATTCCGTACGAGTATCGTCCCACCGGAACTTCGTCAGCGTTAATACAAGAAAGGATGTTGCTTGCTTTGGAAACCACAGCTTGGCATTGCATGCCATTATTAAGCTTATGATCTACCAAAACCCCCAGATCCTTCTCCACAATGGATTCCCCCAGTTGTACTCCCCCAGTATGTATGATGCATGCATATTCTTAGCCCCCAAATGCATAACTTTACATTTATCAATATTAAACCTCATTTGTCACATAGTCGCCCAATTACACAGTGCATTGAGGTCTACTTGTAAGTTGGAGACATCCTGTAAGGACACTATTCCGCTGCATAGCTTGGTGTCATCTGCAAACTCTAAAATAGTAATTTTAATCCCAGACCTTATATCATTTATAAATATATTGAAAAGTAAGGGTCCCAACACTGAACCTTGGGGTACACCACTGATAACCACCACCACTGATAACCTTAGACCATTCAGAGTAAAAATAATTAACCACTACTCTCTTAATTCGGTCTTTTAGCCAGTTTCCTATCCATTTACAAACTGATCTTTCCAAGCCTGTAGACTTTACCTTACACATTAGCCGTGTGTGGGGAGCTGTGTCAAATGCTTTTGCAAAATCCAAGTATACCACGTCCACAGCCACCCCTCTGTCCAAAGTTTTACTTACCTCCTCATAAAAAGAAATCAGGTTTGTTTGACAACTTCTGTCTTTCATGAATCCATACTCTCTGTTGTTTAAAACATTTTTTTTCTCAACAAGAACTCATCTATGTTGTCTTTTATTAAACTCTCCAGTATCTTCCCAACTATAGAAGTTAAACTAACAGGTCTATAGTTACTCGGTAAAGACTTTGATCCCTTTTTAAATATGGGCACCACATTGGCCCTACGCCAATCCAGTGGTACTATTCCAGTCTTTAAGGAGTCCCTGAAAAATTAGATTCAATGGCTTTGAAATGACAAAGCTCAATTCCTTTAGGATCCATGGATGAATGCCATCTGGGCCAGGAGCTTTATCTACCTTTGTTCTGTCTAAATACTTCTGGACCATTTCACTTTTGAGCCATTGTGGATCACTTGTGGCTGTGCCACTACCAGTCCTCTGGTCTACCATAAAGAGGAGCGTTTGCTTCCATTGTTTAAGAGATAGGATCATTCACTTCAAGGATAGTGTAGGAACCCACTGGAAAATTGGGGTACTTTGAAGCAGTCAATGGGCTTAAGCACTTCATGGTCATTTAGTGTGACCAAACCCCCATACTGTTGCATTTTTTGCTATATATGTTTAGATGCTTTTAAATAGCCTTGCAGGAGTAAGTGTCATGTGTGCGCTGTAATATGTACTTTTTTGTCTATTGTGGTCTTAGAGCAGCACCATGCGTTTGTTAGGGTGTTCCCCCAAATATATTTTTCTTAAATTTGGTGTTATCGCTCTCAATCTCTCATACTGGTCACTGGAAGTTCAACATGGCACCTCATGGCAAAGAACTCTCTGAGGATCTGAAAAAAAAAGAATTATTGCTCTACACAAAGATGGCCTAGGCTATAAGAAGATTGCCAAGACCCTGAAACTGAGCTGTAGTACGGTGGCCAAGACCATACAGCTGTTTAACAGGACAGGCTCTACTCAGAACAGGCCTCGCCGTGGTCGACCAAATAGGTTGAGTGCACGTTCTCAGCATCATATCCAGAGGTTGTCTTTGGGAAATAGATGCATGAGTGCTGGCAGCATTGCTGCTGTGGTAGAAGGGGTGGGGGGTCAGCCTCTCAGTGCTCAGACCATACTCAGCACACTATATCAAATTGGTCTGCATGGCTGTCATCTCAGAAGGAATCCTCTTCTAAAGATGATGCACAAGAAAGCCCGCAGTTTGCTGAAGACAAGTAGATTAAGGACATGGATTATTGGAACCATGTCCTGTGGTCTCATGAGACCATGATAAACTTATTGGGTTCAGATGGTGTCAAGCGTGCGCGGTGGCAACCAGGTGAGGAGTACAGGGACCGCTAATCAAAGAGTGGTCCCATCACAGCCAATGGGAACCAAAGATGGTCAAATGAGTGACTACCAGCCTGTGTCAATGGATGTAAATAAATACTTTATTGAAATTGTACTAAGCTAATCATTTATAAAATAGTGGTCACCATGATCAGTGGCTGCCTGTAATTGTAAAAATGGTCAACGTGACCCCACTAATCCACTCATAGTGGCTATAGACACATGCAGGGACAACACAAAGGTGACAATTCACATAACAAACAATAACATATATACACAAAACAGTCGTCCAGACGCCGTTATTGTTTGCAAAGGGGGACAGCCCTACGGAATCACCGTTTGGTTTATATCAATAATATTATATTATAATAAAGGCTGTCTCCCTGGGCATGTATCACCGGTAGCTCGAGTCTAGTGAGGATATGGAGAGAGATGGATCTAGGAGCCTGGGATGTGGATATAAGGGGAGGGGGCACCCAAGATGTAGCAGATAGTTCCTGTGATGGAATGTATACAGGGTTGGCCATTTATATGGATACACCTTAATAAAATGGGAATGGTTGGTGATATTAACTTCCTGTTTGTGGCACATTAGTATATGTGAGGGGGGAAACTTTTCAAGATGGGTGGTGACCATGGCGGCCATTTTGAATCCAACTTTGGTTTTTTCAATAGGAAGAGGGTCATGTGACACATCAAACTTATTGGGAATTTCACAAGAAAAACAATGGTTTTAACGTAACTTTATTCTTTCATGAGTTATTTACAAGTTTCTGACCACTTACAAAATGTGTTCAATGTGCTGCCCATTGTGTTGGATTGTCAATGCAACCCTCTTCTCCCACTCTTCACACACTGATAGCAACACAGCAGGAGAAATTCTAGCACAGGCTTCCAGTATCCATAGTTTCAGGTGCTGCACATCTCGTATCTTCACAGCATAGACAATTGCCTTCAGATGACCCCAAAGATAAAAGTCTAAGGGGGTCAGATCGGGAGACCTTGAGGGCCATTCAACTGGCCCACGATGACCAATCCACTTTCCAGGAAACTGTTCATCTAGGAATGCTCGGACCTGACACCCATAATGTGGTGGTGCATCTGAAGGCAATTGTAAATAACTCATGAAAGAATAAAGTTACGTTAAAACCAAGCACACCATTGTCCAACTTCAAAATGGCCGCCATGGTCACCACCCATCTTGAAAAGTTTCCCCCCTCACATATACTAATGTGCCACAAACAGGAAGTTAATATCACCAACCATTCCCATTTTATTAAGGTGTATCCATATAAATGGCCCACCCTGTAGATCTTCGGGTGTGTGAATAGGTTTACAATGGCAGGCTCTTGCTGAATGTTACAGCTGATTGCTTCCTATAGATACAATTCCTCTTCTCATCTGTATAATAGACGCTGCCTTAGCCCCCTTGTAATGCAGTCAATGGACAGTAACGTTACTTGCAGTCACATGTGGGGGTATTGATGGCTAAAGTTTTAGCCAGACTTGATTAAGTTGTACTTCCTAAGGATACAGCCATGTACATCAATCGTGACCAAGTGATAACAGTCATAAATTAAATTGGCATGACACTTCCGACACTCTCCCTTAGTACTTTAACATCCGGTGTGTTCTCCCATGTGCCATTCTGATGGATAGTGTGGAATAAGGTCTCCGGGTAGCTGTTAGCAACTCGTGCTCCCTTCAGTGACGGCACCGCTGGGCTAATCCACTGCTTCCGGGACAGACAGAGCCGGCATCACATGACGCTGTTACGTCAACGCGTTTTGCAAACAGCAATTGCATAGCTTGGTCTGGACGTAGGAGTACAAGTGTGTCTTGCCTACAGTCAAGCATGATGGTGGGAGTGTCATGGTCTGGGGCTGCATGAGTGCTGCTGGCACTGGGGAGCTACAGTTTATTGAGGGAACCATGAATGCCAACGTGTACTGTGACATACTGAAGCAGAGCATGATCCCCTTCCTTCAGAGACTGGGTCGCAGGGCAGTATTCCAACATGATAATGACCCCAAACACACCTCCAAGAGGACCACTGCCTTTCTAAAGAATCTGATTGTAAAGGTGATGGACTGGCCAAGCATGTCTCCAGACTTAAACCCTATTGAGCATCTGTGGGGCATCCTCAAATGGAAGGGGGGGGAATGCAAGGTCTTTAACATCCACCAGCTCCGTGATGTTGTCATGGAGGAGTGGAAGAGGACGGTGACAGCCTGTGAAGCTCTGCTGAACCCCATGCCCAAGAGGGTTAAGGCAGTGCTGGAAAATAATGATGGCAACACAAAATATTGACACTTTGGGCCCAATTTGGACATTTTCACTTAGGGATGTACTCACTTTTGTTGTCAGCGGTTTAGACATTAATGGCTGTGTGTTGAGTTATTTTGAGGGGACAGCAAATTTACACTGTTATACAAGCTGTACTCTCACTACTTTACATTGTAGAAAAGTGTAATTTCTTCAGTGCTATCACATGAAAAGATATAATAAAATATTTACAAAAACGTGAGGGGTGTACTCACTTTCGTGAGATACTGTACGTGCATCAACTGATATTGATGTTCAGCACTGTTGGATGTGAGGGTGTACCTAGGAGCGGATATTATGTATGATCACCACTTCTAATGATCCTCCTTCAAACTTTGTTTCAAACAGAAACAAGACCAACAGCACTCCTACCTATAACGCGAGCTGTGAAATCTGTTCCCTCTGCTATAATATATAATATGTTACCAACAGTTATGACCTATGGGCCTGATTCAAACAAGCAGTTAGGGATAGCACAGAAAAGAGAACTGGACTTCGCAGAGGAAAACAAAACAAATGCTGGATGCAAGATAGGACTTGTGATCTAATCAATGAAAGAAATTTAGCCACATTCCAATGAGACATGGCTAAATCAGGAAAGAAAACAGAAAGAGAGAGAGAGAGAAAGAAACATCGAAATACAGACACCAAAATATGAAAGTAAAATGAAGATGCTGGTTTGACAAAAAAAATTGTTTTGAATGTAAAGAAACTAAAGCACAAGAGGCTGCAATCAAAAACCCTGTAAAGACCCTGTACCACATGGTTTGTGGTAGCTAACAGGTGCAATAAGTAATTCAAATGCTCCCATAAAAGATAAGAACAAATAGCTATATGCCAGTGAAACCTGCGGACCACAAAATAAGAAAACTCACTCAAAAACGGAACTTATTAAACCAAATATGCCTACAGTAAATTCTGGGCATCACAGACAAGCAAATCGTGAAATGCAGTAGAATTCAGAAGTTAGAAAATACTTTAAGCAATTGGATGCAATTGCTTGCCAAACATATCCTGCGTCTACCCAATCACTGCATTCCAAAAGTCACAATATGCTGTGTGCCACCAGCTAGAAAAATGCGGAAACAAGGAAAACCAATAACAACTTGGTGGTCAACCTTTGAAACAGACCTTAAAGTCTTCAAGGTCACATGGGATGAAGCTGAATAATCCACAGCTGACAGAATTTAGTGGAGAGTACGTACTACCCAATATATCAAACTGCATAGGAGGAATTAAGACTAAATAAGATGAGGTCTGAGACTGTGACTTTAGGAAAGTCAAGCATACATATGCTTTAGCATTAAACTATCAAACTAACTATTAAACTAAAGCCAAGACTTTTATTTGTGGATAGAGTAGGGGGTGGGTTAATCTCTGTCCTACTGGGGATATTTCATTACCTTCTGTTTCTTAGATAATACAAGTGAAAGGAAATCTCTCAGAAGGGAAATCCTCTCTATGGCTTCATGTACACTGGCCTACATTTACTGCAGCCGCGGGAAAACGCAAAACGCATCAAAATCGTGGCAAAAAACACAACACGATATTGATGCGTTTTTGGTGGAATTTGTGTTTTCCTGTGGCCGGCGATCAAAATGTTCCTATCCTGAATGCAATTCTTCCGCGTTCAGGAGGCGGATTTTGAAGCTCACCTAAACTTGGCAGCTCCAAAATTCTGCTAAAAGCCTATGTGTACATGGACACAGGCTTTTATGGAGTTGAGTTTAGGAGCTTTGGCAAAAAAAAAGCTCCTTAACTCAAGTTTAGAGGCTTCCAGTGTAGGCTAGTGTACATGAAGCCCAAAAGAGATGTCACCAAACCATGTGTAATCATACTCAGATCCAATTTCACCTATTTCTCTGCTGAAGGGGCTGAAATCTGATCTGTGAAGATTGTAGGTCAAAGCACTTGTCTGCAGCCAAATGCCTGACGTCAGAATACAGTTGCCCACAGTGGGAGATTTATCTACCTGTGCTGTTTAGCATGGACGGAGGAATCTGTTTCAGGCTGGAGCGAAAAAAAATATATGAATGTATGGCCAATATTACACTTTATTCCCATTCCAGAAACAACTCCAAACTTTGGAATTTTTCTCTCCAGGGCAAATAGAAAGAGCAAATATCCACAGGGGACACAAACATCAATGCTAACCCTTCCACACTCTTCAAAAGTCTTGGCTTTAGATATACATTTATCCTTTTAGCTCCCAAAACCTGAAAATATCTGGTTACATTTTGAAATTTCTGCAAAAAGAAATAGCAATACGTAAGAAAATACACATGTACAGTAATTATGCAAAACATAAACCAGTCAATTTCATTAGATTGTGTCTTTAGGTATGTTTTTTGCAGGTCGTGTTATGCTTAGTTAAGGCCACAGCAGTAATCTAAATAATATAATACACTATTGAAGCAGGGACTTCATCACTCTGCTTGTTCCTTTGTCAGAGTAGTATGTTAAACAGATGTTAGTGGCCCCTGGCCCTTTACACCTCCTTAATGAGCTTCTCACCTCACTGTAGTAATGTAAGAGGATGTACTGTCTTTATGTGAAGGTGTAAAGTTATATTGGAGCTAATGAAGTACAGTTTTGCAATTTAACACACCATTAAACACATTTTGAAACCGCATCTATAAATTGTATAGTCACCAGTCATTTCAGAAGTGTCAGAACACTGATAGATGTCACTGTGTGTAAATTAGACCTTTAGGCTGTTTGTGCTTGTCCACTCTTCCGTGTCCTCTAGCTCAGGTTTACCAATAAAAAGAAATATTTAAAATGGCAATTTTATATTCTGTGTTCTGCATTGTAAAACAGCAAACCTCAGAACAAAAGGCTTGCTTTCCCCTTGATCCCTGGCACTGTAAAAAAGCTAACTTTGTCATTTGTTATTGTTTTTCCACATATTTAGGTTTCCTAAAATAAACTTCATGAAAAATGATTTTATTCTCAGCTCATATTAATATGAGCTTCACTCTGACATGTAATTGAAAATACAGTTGTGGTTATTATGCCATATATAATAGACAGTGCAACACCCCATGCATGTGTACTCCAAGTCTCTATTTACATCTACTGTGTATTGCATTAAGAGCCTTACTCCAGCCTACCAACCACTTAACATTACCCCCCCTTCACCCCCATCTAAATCCGTGAACTAATGTTCCATCCTCTCCCTTTTTTTTGGTGTACAGGTGACAGGGTTCTTATTTGGGTATCCATGTCACCATGGCCATCTTAATACGACCATGGGCCCCTAGGCAAAGTAAGTCACTAGGGCTCCTACCAGCCTGCCCTATTTTATGCACCTGCTCTCATGAATTTAAGTATAAATCATTGATGGAATTAAACATATATTCATTACAACTTTCAATAAAATCAATTCTAAAACCTGCCATAAATCAAAGACTAATTAACACAAGGGGGGGGGGGGGGGGGGGAGCCGAAGGGCACAGTACAGGGGGTTTGGGAGGGCACAATTACAGGTTCCGGGATGCTGCCCAGGACACGGATATCCTGGGACAGCTTAGTAAAAAGCATGACTGTCCTGGCCAATCCGAGACAGTTGGCAAGTATGATGTAATGAGAGATTATCATGGGGCCCCCATGTAACTGGGGCCCCTGGGCAGTGCCCAGGGTTGCCCATGCATTAAGACAGCCCTGCATGTCACTATCAATCCTATTGGGGTCTATTCAGTATCCAGAAGAGGAAACCCAGTGGTGATGTCAGCAAAAGGGACTGGATATAGCACCAGTGATGGACACAGACAAAGAATTTATATGGAGAGGAGCTATAAAGTGTATTTCCACTTTTAAGCTAGTGAAAGGGCATTTTTTTATGTTATGCTATGTGAACAAGAACATGTAACAAATATAAAGTAGGTGTTATTCCAATTAAGCTACAAAAGTGGAAATACACCTTAGGGCAGCCCATTTACTTTGAATGGGTGTTTAATGAAATAATGTACACATGCTTCTTTTGGGCAATGCAGAACACTGCCATGAATTTAAAATTATGTGTTGTGGTGTGCAGAGGGGCAAATATGTTTGTTTACGCAATATATATTCATTCAGAATGAATTACAATTAACTTCGATATACTTATAACACGCATTGTGCTGTACATGCATGAATGCGCCTGATAAGATGTTGCGCTTGCATAGGTGTGATTAGAGCCTTAAGCTTCATACACACTACTATTTTGTAGTGTGTATGAGGCTCAGGTCAGAGCAGCTATACTAACAATCCGATGTTAGTACAGTGATCTCCCCTGCTGTGCTATTGTGTTCCCCTACTGAGTGCTGATCAGGAGGCGGTCGGAAGACCTTTTTCGGTCATGACCTTTCGTCATAGCCCAGCCAAAAGGCCGGCTTCTGCTAGACCGGCAGACGTACACACAGGCCGAATGCTGTCCAGCTTCTACTGAATCGCCCGATGCCGCCGGCCATTCAGCCGTGTGTACTAGGCCTTACATTAGGATCAGCTATAGGTGACATGATTCCCATAAGATATAAGAAGAGATTTTTGTGACTTATTTACTCATTTTCAATCATAACAGGAAATCATTGTATGATCTATTTAACAAAATTTAGATGTGAAGAAAGTTTGTATAGTCAAAGTTTGATTCCACGGCCCTGGTGAGAAGATGGACCTGTATTCCATAAAAGGCTTGATGGTTAGTTTTTATAAGTAAATTAAGAAAAACTAAATGTTAAATGATTTGCCTTTTCTCTAAGCTATGTCATGACATTGCATAAGTTCAAAGTTCTAGTAGTATAGTCTAAAATTCTTTTTGGATTCACGGCTTTCTCAGGGGACATTTCAGCTTGATTTACTATTGGACACTTGTACAAGGGAAGGACAGGATGAAACCTTTCTTACATTACCTGAATCATTTCAGTGTTCTTGGGCTTATTCAGTGGTAGAATCTTCAACTGTGGACCAGTGTCAGCCTAAGGGAGTCAAGAGATTAAAATGCAGCTTTCTTTAAACTGATTCATTAAGAAGTTAAATCTGATGCTCAGAACTTTACCATACTTTTTGGTAACAATATTTCCTATTCAAAGCTTAAAAGACGAATCTTTGGCCCCCCTTATAGTGGATGTCATGCCACTGTAAGGGGAGGGCTTTCCAAGCACTGTAAAAGTCCTGCTCTCTCTACAGTCAAGGGTCTTAAGTCCCAAGACCAGCAAAGCCCCAGCAGCACATGCATATCACAGCTCAATAATCAGACTTGAAAACAATAAGAACCGTACTGTCACAATAGTAAAATACAGCAGCATAACCTCTCTGCCATCTTTAGAGGAGGTTGAGATATCTAGGAACCCTAAATCTGCATGGGAACAGAAACGGGCTCAGTTCCAGAATGGAGGGGACTCTGAGTAGGACCAGACCATGGGATAGCATCACGCGTTGTGGTACTGACTGTGTCCATGTGCTTAGGGTGAATGAGTGTTTTTATCACAGTCTGCCACACCCCTGGTTTCCTATAATATAGTATATGTCTCTATACTCACAAATGGAGCAGTAAAGATAAACAAGAAGAAAAGTGGTCGTGAAGCCTCCAGGGCATCTACGGATCTCCACCTCAGCGGGTGGACCGGACGGTGTCCGTGTGGCCAGGCTGACACGTTTCCAGGGCGAACCCTCTTCCTCAGAGCCTATAGACCATGAGGCATATCCCTCATATATATGTGCACCCATGCATGCTGGGTTATGATTGAACAACCCACCCTCCTAAAGGGGGAGCGGCTACTTGGCCCAATCCAACGGCAGCACCGCCCACATCCCCAATAGTATACATCCATACACATTTCCGAGAGATCTTAGGAGCCTGACAGCACCTAGCAGGGTGAAAAGAGATAAGAGGCAATTGACAGGTCCTTGGTCTTCCTTGTTTGATCAAAAAGGTAGCTATCGATGTGGGGTAACCAATTGTGCCAACTGTGCCTTCATGTGTCACCGAAAAAAGGAAGTGGTTGCAAGTAGTGGAAGGTTATACAGCAGCCGGCAGTTTATTAAATGCAGGACCTCCTATGCCATCTATGGCTTGCTCTGCCCATGTAGGTTATTACATGTGGGATGTACTTCGCGCCCCTTGAGGGTGAGAATGAATGAACATAGGACTAACATCTCCACCCTCAAAGACAACTACTCTGTCCCCCGCCACTTTGGGCGACATTTAAATAGGCAGAAGCTTTTGTTGAAATAAATGGAATATTGATGTGTATACTTTTAATGAACACAGCATAACAGAGCTCCTGATTTACTAATGTATCGATATCTATAGAGTAATCCAAAGCAGTATTGCTGTACATAAAATGTATTTAAAATAAATTAAAAAGTTACAAACATCAAAATGCGTTCCATATAATAATAATAGTGTTGAGCGAACCGGGACTGTAACGTTTGGGTCCGTACCGAACTTTGGGGTGTCCGGGACCCAGACCCGAACACAGACGTTTCAAAAAACGTTTGGGTTCGGGTTCTGGGTTCTGGTAGTTGATCACGCATGTTGAATAGCTGCAGGGCAGCCAATCAACAAGCGTTTCACTGGTTTGCCCTTAGAAGCCATGCCTACTAATGGCATGGCTGTGATTGGCCAGTGCATCATGTGACCCAGCCTCTATATGAGGATGGAGTCACAGTGCTGCATGTCACATGCTCTTGGGTTAGTGTAGGGAGAGGAAGCTGCCGGCGTTTTTGTGAGGGACAGATTGCAGACATTTTAACATCTGATCCTGCATCCTGAGATTACTACTACTGTTGCTCTGAGGGATAGATTGCAGAAATTTGCGATTTCACATACTGCCGCTTTGAGTGACAGATTGCAGATCAAACCCTTCATAACACAACGATCGTTACGATCGTACACAACGATCAGATTGTGGGATCGTACACAACAATCAGATTGTGGGAGTAATTTGAGATTTTACATACTGCTGCTTTGAGCGATCTGACTGCACTAGGTAGAGTCTTCTGCTTAGAGGGACAGATTATTGTTCAAAAATCATCTCCTAGTTCTAAAGGGAGAGGTTCTAGCTGCAGCTGTAAGTGACACATTATTGTTCAAAAATGATCTCCTAGTTTATTTGATTTTAATTTATTTTCCCTATCCCCATTTTTTTGTAGGGCACTTGCCCTACTCTTACCCCCATTTTACTTCCTTTTGCAGCCCTCTAGCACTTGCCAGGACTTTGTTACAGCCATTTTTGTGCCTAAAAGTTCGGGTCCCCATTGACTTCAGTGGGGTTCGGGGTCCGGGATAACGTTCGGGCAACGTTCGGTGCCGAACCCGGACTTTTTCCCAAAGTTTGTTCGGACCCTCCGAACCCGAACATCCAGGTGTTCGCTCAACTCTAAATAATAATAATATGAAACTGCTCTTTGATATTTGTAATTTTTTTATATATTTAAAATACATTTTATGTGTAGCAATACTGCTTGGAATTTTTCTATATGTTGGGATGGGCTGAATGCCTTGCACTAAGAAGAACTATAGTTGTGCACTTTGCCTCACCTGTTTGCAAATATCTATAGAGTATGTCATTCTTACTCTTAGCACTGTCATTGTTATTGCTGCATATTGTCACCATTGCCCATTTGTTGCCCACGTATTCTAACAGTTGCTTATTTGTGGTCCAGTTATCATCCAGAAGGCCATTGCTAGGTGCAATCTTACCATACCCACTATTCGCCACAGTGATTTATGCTCCTCGCAGAACTTGTTTCTGGATTATATCCCAGGGTTCCCTATGTCTTTCATAATCTTAGTCATGCTCACATTTTGTCACACTGTTTTGATGTTGATACTGCAAAGTCAGTCTGGTTACCCTTTTTTTATACTATTTAAACATTGAATGAATATGTGCTCTGATTCTCTGATTTTGTAGGTGTGGTGAAAAGTGGGCATGATCAGTAGGCTGTCCCCAGATTTCATTTTAAAAATCTGGTCACCTTAGTTTAGGCTGTGCATGCCGTATTTGCCCTGGGCCTCGTAATAGTTGTAAATCAATTGAAACAGTAATGTAAATACGTTACTGCTTAAAGCGGCTGTCTACCCCAAAAATAAAAGAAAGAAAAAAACTGCAAGCGAAAGGCATAATAAGCTAGTATGCACCGCATACTAGCTCATTATGAAATAATTACCTCAGAACAAAGCTCCTGCAGGGCTGGCCGGGGCTCGCAGAGGGAGCGGACATCTTCTCTGTGGGGATTCTTCCGGGTTCGCGGCTCCAGTGCTGTGAGTGGCCACGAGACGTCACTCCCGCGCATGCGCGTGGGAGCTCTTTTTTCCGGTGGACTTTCCGGCAAGGTCCGGCACTATGCGCCAAGCCTCCGCCGGGACATTACTGCGCATGCGCCGTGACATCAGCGGCTGCATGCAAGTGGAATATCTCCTAAACAGTACAGGTTTAGGAGATATTCATTTTACCTACAGGTAAGCCTTATTATAGGCTTACCTGTAGGTAAAAATGTGTTTTGAGGGTAGACAACCGCTTTAAAGGATTAAGAAGTGTGGTAAATTTAGAGAACAAATAGAAGAGGCCACAACCAATCATCTTCTACTGAACTTCATAAACCTACATCAATAGAAATAATAATATATTCAACTGGTTATTGAGTCACTTCACAGGCAAAATGGAAGATATATACATGCCACATGTCATCATCTTATTTTAAAATGTGTATCTTTTACAAGTAGCAGCTGAAGGCGTTCTTTACTGATTAAACACTTATATTTTTTTCTTTTTCTTTGATGATTCTTCAAAGCCCCTGAACTCTATACACAAATAGCTTAGATAGGCTCAAATAATAGCTTAGCATTTGCTGAAAGATATTTGTCATTTCATGTATGTCTGCCTTAAGGCAAAATCGGCCTTAGTTCTCTGAAATTTCACAGTCCTAACAATTATTAATATACTACTCTAATTTAGAATGTTAAATTGTTTTAGGACTAGGCTGTTTTTTTTGCTGTTTTATCTGCAAACAATACTTTCCAAAGGTGTATCTTGAATTTGTGCAGTGATTGCCAGGCACACAGGCCCAAAGGGGAGTTGGGCCCACTGTGCTCTCACACACTGCACAATTCAAGGATTTCTGCCAGTTTGCTTCTGCCCTCTGCAGTCTCAAGTGCAGGTTCTGCCTCACCATCTTGCCATCATTGGTTGCTTGGACCCCTGGAATCCTAGTGTAGCGGTACCCCCGTAGGGGCTGCTGAGTATTGTGGTCCACCTGTCACCCTGCCCAGCCCGGCATTCACTTCCCAGACACTCCAAGACAATGAACAGTCCATGAGATTTGTTTTGTTTTATTGAGGGAATAGAACTTGGATGGGGTAAAGGAAATACGGGATGCCTAGTAGACTGCAAACTTGGTTGGGACAACTTATATACAGTCCTGTATATACACTCCATTTCTCCTCCTGCGCATCGATTCCTCTCTAATCTTCACATCTTTCTCCTCCTGCACATCGCTTCCTCTCTTATCCTCGGGCACAGCTAGCACAAAGTGGTTCAGACCTGACACTGGCTCAGCCAGGCCTTAGCAATTGCCTTTTGCACCCTATAGTGTAGCAAAATAGAAAGTCTCTGGTGCTAGCTATTCTACAGGCAGCTACTGAGCCCAGTAACCCATCTTCAGGCCCTGCCAGCCCTCCTGGCTGCAGCTGCCTTTCTCCACTGCCCATGACACCACAGTCCACACCGTTGGTTCTGCACCAATCTCATACTGCATCCTCTCAGTCCTCTCAGGCGTGCCTCTCCAGTCCTTCTGACTGTGTATGTCACTCACCAGCCCTCCTGGCTGCGACCAGTGGTTCCCTCATGGAGACTTGCCTGGCAGTAATCTCTCCCACTGTCCTCTCTTGCTCCTCCTGTGCCTCCTGTCCAGGACACCCCTGTGGTTTGTACAAGGGTCCTGTTCGCACCTGCAAGCCCTGGCCCAAAGTCAACCCCCCCACAGACTGGAGAGCTCCCTCAAAGGCCCCGACAGCCTCAGTACACCCTCTCCAGTTCTTCCACCAGTCAACTGCTCCCCAGCTGGTCTGATCCTGGGTATTTGAGGAGGCCTGCCCCTTGCCAACCTAGATTGGGGATTGGTCAGGGCTCCTTAGAATACCCCAGGCCACCTCTCTTTTCCTCCTCTCTTTCTAGAACCTTCTAGAAAGAAAAGGGAGGTGCCAGTGATGCCACCAGTGAATCACTCAGCCCTACACTGAGCCACTCCCAGTCCAGATCAGATCAAAACAAACAGGCCTGGCTGCCGGCCAGGGCTGCCTAATTTTACCTACACTACAAAAATTCTACCTTTAGCACCTACCTACCTAGAAGGTGCTACACTAGCAACCAATGACAAGCTTTCCCAGCGTGCAGAGTAGGACAGAACTTCTTCTGTGCAGAACTGTTCCACTTGCCTGTTTTACATCCCAGCTCTGCCCCCTGGCTCCTGCATTGCTGCCACACTGTAAAGTAAGGGGGCAAATCCTTTGTAAGGGAGGACTCTGTGATAGTGGGCTGATCTAAGGGGGACTCTGATATAAGAGATGACACAGATGTAAGATTGGACTCCCATGTTAAGGGGAACTCTCATGTAAGGGGGACTCTGATTTGAATGGGTGACTCTAATGTAAGGGGGTGCTTTGTAAGAAATTAATTCTGATCTAAATGGAGCTGTAATGTAAGGGGGGCTTTTATGTAAAAGGAGATTGTGATATAAAGGGGGACTCTAATGTAATCTTTTTTTAAAAGATTGTGCATGTTACAAGTGTCTGTTACACTCAGGTTTAATGCAACCATGTCCCTTTAAGATCCACCCAATGCTACAGCAACCAGGCCACACCCAGTATTTGGTGCATGCTTCGCTTAATGAAGATTTTTTTTAGTATGAAGAGGTGTTAAATAAGTACAGGATCTTCCTATTGGTTTGACAAAGGGACGGAGCTCTGAAACACGTAACCATGGCCCCTGTACGTAGTGAGGTCACCCCCAAGGAGAGCCAAGCCTAGTTGATCCATGTCGAGCAGGCAGCACCATCCCCGAAGCAGCTGCCACACAGCCGGACAAGCTTGCGTTCTAGCTCTCAGCAGTAGCAGCCACTGACAGACTGACATTCATCCGCTTCCTAGCTTGCCTGCCGATCTCTGTACCTCCTCTAATGCTCATGTTCTTTGGGGTGACACATGTATTACCTACTTATATTCAGTGACTGCAATATTTTTATTTATTTACTAAGCCACATGTGTTCACGGTTTACATTTAGATAGAGGCACACTCTCCTGTTTGCTTTCTTTATGTTAAAAGTATTAACACTGCCATCGACTAGCTGTTGATCCTCCCAGTAGATCTGTTATTTTTCCACTTCCTGTAACAGACTAAGCTGCCCAGCAAAAGTGGTAGTTACAGAGTTTGGAAAAAAACATATTACAATGACAGGGGTGCTTACAGCTGTCAGCTCTTATTCATATGGTTTAAATATTTTTTTCTCTTAAAAGAAATTAACTGGGGTTTTAATTTGTTTGAATCTTACTTAAAGAAGAACTCCAGGCTCCCCCCCCCAAAAAAAATAAAAGTCAGCAGCTACACATACTGTAGCTGCTGACTTTTAATATAAGGACACTTATCTGTCCAGGGATCCAGTGATGTCCTCCCCCGAACCAATTCTTCAGTTGGCTGCGGGAGCAGGCGTCAGCATCTTTAGTAAGGAAGCAGGAAGTGAAGCCTTGTGGCTTCACAGCCTGTTTCCTGCTGTGCATGTGTGAGCCACGTTGCGCCTTTTGAATGGTCATGTAGTCTTCTGGGACCTGTGATGTCTCTCAGAAGACTGTGGGGGAAGGAGGGGGGTGAACTTCTGGCCCAGATCGCTGCAGCATTTAAAACTTCATGTCTAGGGTTGTGTTGATGATTTAGATGAACACCCACACTTTTACCTGTCCAGTGGGAGCCCAGCATTATATATAGAAGTGGTCGTTTTACTGCTCTTATATGTAACAGCCTCCTGCTGTCAATGGTTCCTAAGGAAGCAGTGGGTGCTGGCAGCTGCTGCATCTTTAACAATTGCTACAGTCTTTGGCACATTGCCTTACATGGCTGGGAATTTTTGGCCATGTAAGCAAAAGGATGGGTAAAGCAGTGGCATCACTGCCCAAGTGTGGTCACAGGCCATACTTGGACAATGACATTAACCAAATATGGCTAAGGCTATATTTGGTCAGTGATGTCCTCACTATCCCTGCCCTTTCCCTTATATAGCAAATGGCAGGTTAGGGAGCTGTCATGCAGTGAGCAGTTCCACTACAGTCTTTGGCACATTGCCTTACATGGCTGGGATTTTTTGGCCATGTAAGGAAAAGGATGGGTAAAGCAGTGGCATCACTGCCCAAGTAAGGTCACAGGCCATACTTGGACAATGACATTAACCAAATATGGCTAAGGCTATATTTGGTCAGTGATGTCATCACTATCCCTGCCCTTTCCTTTATATAGCAGATGACAGGTTGGGGAGCTGTCATGCGGTCTGTTGGGATTGGTCATGTGCGCTGTCTATTGGGTTTTTAATTTTTGATGAGTCAGTGGGCATTGCGATTCATAATGAGGTTACAACGGTAGACATTTTTGGGGATTTTTTGTAAAGGACCTGTTTTGGGTGTGTTTATTTCTAAGTTACATTTTTTTTTTTGAATGAGTAGGGGTACTATGTGAAGGGTCGGTCTCTGAGGCCCCCCTATTTCTAAAAAGGTCTTCCAGATTCCAATAAGCCCCTCACCCACAGACCAACACAGCCACTGGCCAGGGTTGTGGGGAAAAGTTCTTGTCTTCATTAACATGTGGACAAAGTCCTTTGACAGGGGGCACCATCTGGCAAGGAACCTGCCATGTTGAGGACATGTGGCCTGGTGTGATTCAGGAGGGGGAAGGCACATGCTTGCTCTGTCAGATTTATAAAAAGAACACATTTTTTCAGTCACCTAGGCATAGTTCCAGACTTCACCCATGTAAACTCTTGATTGCTGATAACGTTCTAAAGTACAAAAACAGGGAATTTAAACGTGGATTAACAATGATTGCATGCAACCTGGTGGATATGCATTTGAAATGCATTTTTGCAGTTGATCCCCTAGACCTGGGGTCTCCAAACTGTGGCCCAGGGGCCAGATGCAGCCCTTTGCTTGCCTTTATCGGGCCCTTGGGGCACTATTCATCACAAGGATATGAGACACTATTCTGCCCACTGATGCCAACAATGGGGCAAAATTCCTGTCACTGACACTAACAATGGGGAACTATTCCTCCCCCTAATACCAAAGATGGGGCACTGTTTACTCCCACTAATTCCAGAAAGAAATTATTTTCCTGCTGGCCACAGTCCGGCCCCCCTAAAGTCTGAAGGACAGTAAACTGGTCCTTTGTTTAGAAAGTTTGGAGACCCCTGTCCTAGACCAAAACAGCCAAAATCTTGAAATATTCGTTTATATGTTCCTGCATCAGGCAGGCTCCTGAAGCATGTACAGTGGGTATAGAAAAGACCCCCTCCCTTTAAAATAATCACATTTTGTTGTTTTGCAGCCTGAAATGAAGACAGACACAGTTTTTGTTGTATCCAGCTGTATTTACTCATTACAACTTGTAACATCCAAGCGAAAGATATTGTATAACATCAACATGTCAGAAAAAAAAAAATTATAAAGCAAAATCACTGAGTTGGAAAAAGATCACCTTGTGCCAGTATTTTGCTGAACCACCTTTGACTTTAATTACAGCCGTTAGTCTGCTGGGATATGTCTCTACTAACTTTGCGCATCTAGACTTTGCAATATTTGCCCACTCTTAATTGCAGAACTTCTCAAGTTCAGTTAAATTTGATGGTGACTTTGTGGACTGCAGTCTTAAAGTCATTCCACAGATTTTCAATGGGGTTTAAGTCTGGGCTCTGACTAGGCCATGCAAGGACATTCGCCTTTTCTCCTTCAACCATTGTGTGGTCATTTTTGCTGTGTGCTTTGGATCATTATCATGTTGGAAGGTAAACCTTCTTCCCATTGACAACTTTCTGGCAGAGAGGCGCAGATTTTTCTCAAGAATTTGATGGTATTTTGCCCCATTTGTTTTTCCTTCTATCCTGACAGTCCCTGCTGCAGAGAAATACCACCCATAACAGGATATTACCACCTTCATTATTTACTGTAGGAATGGTGTTATTTGGATGATGAGCTGTATTTGATTTCCGCCAGACATATCATTTGGTGTTAAATTTTAGTTTCATCTGACCATAACACTTTTTTCCATGTGGCCTCAATCTTCAAGGTGCGTTTTGGCAAAGCTCAGTGGTGACTGCATGTGGCTTTTCTTAAGGAGTGACTTTTTTCTTGCAACCCTCCCATACAAGCTACATTGTGGAGAGTTTGTGATATTGTTGTCACATGCACACAATGACTACTCTTTGTCATAACTTCCTGTAACTGCTTCAGAGTAACTGTAGGCCTCTTGGTAGCCTCTCTGACCAGTTTGGAGTGATGTCCTGATCCAGGGAGGGTCTCTGTTGTACCAGATACCTTCCACTTCTTAATAATAAACTTCACTGTGCTTATAGGCATTGATAAAGCCTTTGAATTTTTTTTTATCCATCTCCTGACTTGTGCCTGTCCACAACTTTATCCTGGAGAACTTTTGATAGTGCCTTGCTACCCATAGTTGATTGTTTGCTTCAGATGCACCTCCAGGGACTGAAATGCTCCAGGAAAGCTCTTTTCATGCTGAGCTAATCAAAATTACCACATTTAATCAGTTGAAAGTCAAATGGCCTTGTGTGCCATTGAGAAGGTGATTAGCTACACCCAATTGAGTTTACAATTAAGGGGGTGATCCTTTTTTTTCAACTCAGTGATTCTGTTTATGATTTTGTTTCATTTTTTTTCTGACATGTTGGTGTTATATCTTCCACTTGGATGTTATAAGTTGCACTAAGTAAATACAGCTTAATAATACAAAAACTGTGTATGTCTTCATTTCAGGCTGCAAAGCTACACAATGTGATTATTTTAAAGGGTGGTGATTCTTTTCTATACCCATTATATAATTTAGAGCAGCAGTGCTGCCATTACTGGATATCTGTTTGGCTCATGTGTGAGATTCAGAACTCTGAAACACTTGCTGCTCACTCAGAAGATCTCTAAGTATGGATTGAACCCATGGTGAAGTTTCCTGCTATCTTCGGGGCCAGGGAATAGCCAATTTCAATCAGGTGGTAGAACCAGTGGAATGGACATTATATGAGGCTTATCTGCATTTATACTTTGTGCTGGAAAAATTTTGGTACTAATTGTTGAGAACTAAGCTGCATTTGTATTTTTTTTAGCTGCACACCATCCTCTGTGCCTTATGTCGTTTCTGAAAACCATATTTTACTCAAAGTGCTGATCTATAACATATTTGAGGTGGATTTGTAATTTCATGTTTTAAAACCCATTCTGTATACATGTTTCTTTGTACAGCCATTTGGGGCTAAATTACTAAAAAGAGGAGAATGCTGCTAGCTTAGCCCAGTGAAGCTGCATTGACATCAGAATCCAATAATCAGAATCCAGAATCATGTGCAAGGGAAAATCATATTTTTTTTAAATTCCCCTGATCATATTTGGTTATTCAAAATGAATAGCGTTTCCTTGAGTTATGAAGCCTGTCTTTATTTCTTTTTTTTTTTAAACTGTGTTTTATTGTCAGTTTCATCACATCATATTAACATTTTTGACAAAGGTTTATAGAATATAAAGTAGTATTACAGCATACATGTCTTGCTTTGATTGCGATAAGTAAAACTTATTGGTTTATACTAGTCCCCTTAAATTTTTTTTATACTAAAAGGGAACGTGTACTAAGACCTAAGACTAATAACCTAAGACTACAGTTACGTCGAAGTGACCCGATTCGATCGTCGTAAGAGGAGAAAAATCATTAAATCGGGGTTTACCGACATGTTTCTTTGTACATATGTCTTACCCAAAATTTTGTACTTTAATGTTTAGGTGGAGTTTATACAATATCTAGTCGTGAAACTCATTTTATACCAAAAGTCTTTGCTGTATTCCGTGTCTCCTACCACACGTCGATTTTTTTTAT
>BLSH010316260.1:1406514-1416857 GCA_018402905.1 Glandirana rugosa | reverse complement strand
GCGCGCGCCCCCTGGTGGGCAAAATGCGAATCGCCGCCTATTTACGTCGATTCGCGCCCAGCTCCCCGACTGCCGCCGTGAAAAGACGGCGCGCAGTCGGGAAGCGGTTAAATAGCTGTGTTGTATCTTTTTTCTGTACCTTCATTTAAAGCGGAGTTCCAGACGAAAAGAGAACTCTGTCTCAAACAATTGATCACCCCACCCCCCCTGGTTTTTGGATATTTTTTTATTTTTATTCTTGGTACTTTTTTTGCACGTTTTCTTTAGGACTTCTGTCCTATGTCGCTGCGGTGAGGTACGTTACTTCCATAGTTGCATCCGGCACTCCTCCTTCCCCCGGTGGGTTCTGGGACCTGTGTTCCAGAGGATGACGGGACCATTTAGTAAGCACCACACTACTCGCGCAGTAGGAAACTGGCCATAAAGCCTGAAGGCTTCACTTCCGGTTTCTCTTACTTGCAATGGACAGATCGGCTTGGGGTGCCGACATCGTGGGCTCCCTGGACAGGTAAGTGTCCTTATATTAAAAGTCAGCAGCTACAGTATTTGTAGCTGCTGGCTTTTAATTTTTTTTCCCCCAGGCTGGAACTCCGCTTTAACAAAACTTTCATGGCTTTAATTTCCTTTATCAAGGAGACAACATTCATTCACTGCCTTCTAATTTAGAGAATGTTTGTCACCCTAACATGTACGCTACCAATATAGATGCAGAGCATGCCTGGAAGGAGGGAAACAAGTTGGACTCTAGGATTAGAGTGTGATTATTATTATTATTATTATTATTATTAAACAGGATTTATATAGCGCCAACAGTTTGCGCATCGCTTTACAACATGCGGGCAGACAGTACAGTTACAATACAAATCAATACAGGAGGGATCAGAGGGCCCTGCTCATTAGAGTTAACAATCTAGAAGAGATATCACTGGAAGTAATGCCTTTATAAGGAATCTTGCTGCCCACCACCCCAGCCAGTACAGCTAGTAGATCCTAAAAAGCAGTTATGTGACAGTTAAAGTGGTTCTTAAGCTTCAAATGTATTTTTGTTTAATTAAAACATGTCACACGAACCTGCTCTGTGCAATGGTTTTGCAAAGAGGAACTCTGATCCTCTTTTTCTCTGGTCCCTCACCGGTCTTCTGGCCCCTCCCACTTATTGAGTTCCCTCTAGAGCAAGCAGCCTCTTGGGACACACAGAGCATGACTCAGTTCTGCCCTCCGCTCTCTCCTTACTGGTTGTGTTTGACAGCTAATGGCTCCCGCTGCTGTGTCTCAGCCAATGAGGAGGCAGAGACGCAGGAGAGCCACTGCTCTTGTGCACATGGCTGGATTGGGATCAAGCTTGGGTAAGGATTGGGGTGCTGAGGAGGGAGCTGCACACTGAAGGTTTTTCACCTTCATGCCTAGAATGCACGATGGTAAACACACAAACACTTTAAGAAAATGCTTAACTGAATCAAATAGGAGTCGTTATATATTTTCCAACAATTGTGCTTTAATGGTTTTCAAAAACTGAAAAAAAAAATGAAAAAGCCTCTTCATCAAGCCACAGTTCTCAGGTTGTGAACACATTTTTCCATATTTCCTACTCCTCTGCTGCTGTAACTGGTTCACTCTCTTTTCCAGCAGCTTGCACAGAACTCAAGGTCAAATTATAGGCATTCCTTCCAGTGTCCTTAGATAAACTACACTGCAGAGGATTGTTTTTCCTTGACTACACTAAAATTTTACAAGGGATTTATCATTTCACTCACCGCACAATTTTACTGCATTTTATTTTGTGTATAGCTAATAGTATACATACATATGATCTGAGACAAAGTAATGCCTTAAAAATTGGAAGCTTACTAAATGACAACAAAAATGAGGTGAAAGGAGTTTCAGCTATGTAGTTCCCTTCAAAACAGCAGGACGGTTATCTAACAGTTGTGAATCATGTTGATCCGTCTAGGTGGTCTTTAAGGAAAAGAAATAACAATGATTTGTTTTAGATAGGTGACTCCAGCACATAGGTTAGCTATCACAGATCAGAAGACCTCATCTGTCATGTATACGCACGCGTTGGACTTGAAAACAAAGAGGTAATAGTTGTAGATCCTTGCAGAGAACAGGGTATGCTATGATAATCTTTATTAAGGTATTGTATATTTTTGGTCAGCATACAGTTGATGTATTCTTGCAGCATTTACCTTAAGGCCTCATGCACAAAGGATTTTTTTTTTACTTTTACAGTAGCTGTTTTTAGCTGCAGACCGTTTTTTCTACAGTCAATAAACTCTCCATCATGTTATCCTATGTGTTCGTGTACACATAGGCTGTTATCAACTGTTTTTGGCTGGGATGTTTTTGAGCTGTACAAAAAACCCAAGACCAGTGGGTTCTGAGAGACATATTTCAGCTGTAAAAAACGCTCAAACGCTTAAAAACGCTCAAAAATTTGCAAAAACTCTGGTCCCCAACGGTTTTGGACGTTTTAGGTCAATTGAGGAAAAAAAAAACACCGGGCCTTTAAAAACGCGGAAAAAAACCGCATAAACACCAGTAATATAAAGCGAATAAAAGCTGAAAAAAATCACTGATAAGCTACTGACGTTTTTAGGACATTTTTTTAACGTCCTGTGTGCATGAAGCCTAAAGCTCAATTGAACTTTCAGGTTAAATCAGCTGAATACATACCAAGTTCTTCAAAGTAAAACATGTGCACAGTTTTGCAGTTTGCTTTCTTAAGTAAACAGTGTGGAAGCAGTGGTCTCTCTGCAGAGGCCTGGTGCCCTGCATGCTGCAAAGGAACATGGTCTTCTACTCAATCTGTTGCTGTAAGACCTTGCACACCTTTTTTGATACACCTGAAATGTATTTATCTAGCTTTCATATTGTTGTTATTGCATGAAATATAGATATATGAATTTACCTAGAGGTAGTGTGGATTAGCTACCACCATCTTCATTGCGAGAAGCAGTAGTAATGCACAACTATTGTGAAGCCCTGCAAAGCAGGAAAGCCAATTGTGTTGCATATGCCTGTCCCCATATAATAAAATAAAAGATTAAATATTGATAAAATTATTTACATCAAGCTGATCTCTCATGTATATCAAAATAAAATTGATATGACTATAAATTTAAAGCACTTCAAAAAACTGCATAAAACACATCACAGAGCTTACTGTATTAAAAGAGGAGTTCCAGGCTCCTTAAAAAAAATAAATAAATAAATAAAAGCCAGCAGCTACAAATACTGTAGCTGCTCACTTTTAATATTAGGACACTTTCCTGTCCACAAATCCAGTGGTGTCTTCACCCCATACGATTTTTTAATTGGCTCTCGGGTGCTGCTGCTGCCGTCATTTCTTGTAAGAAAAACCAGCAGTGAAGCCTTGTTTCCTACTGAGCATGCGCGAAGCGTGCTGCACTTTGTGAATGGCCCGGTGGCGGGGGAAGGAGGAGGAGGGCTTCGGACTTCGCCGTGATGAGATAAGCCGGAAGTGGGAGCGGGTACCTGTCAAAACCAGGTACCCGCTCCCCCCTGAAAGGTGCAAATGTGGCAGCGGAGGGTTGGAGGAGGCAAACAAGTGGAGCTTCCCCTTTTTGGGTGTAGCTGTGCTTTAAGAGAAAAAAAAAAATGATTAGTTGCTTTGCCTTGAACAGCCTGACACTTTAGGTTACCCTATAAAATAACCCTGAAATGTATACATTGTAATATCTATTATATAATTTTATAATGGGGTAAATATTTGTAAAAAACAAAGCCATGTTAGGATAATAAAGCCGCATATTGCTGTTCATTGAGGCTATCCTTGAATTAAACATACTAAAATACAAAATCTTTAGTCGGGCTTTAATATACTTTACATTATTCATAATAATACACGTTTTTAGAATAGTTTGGTGTAACTGAATGCGTTGTTATTTTCATACATCTAGTAGTATTCCATGTCATATTTGGCAGCAAAAAGTGTGTAACGTATTCAGATTATAATGCTAAAGGTTTGATATCCATGCAAACAACAGGGGTGGAATTTCAAAAACCTGGCACAACATTTTACAATATTTTTGAAATTTATCAACACCTTACACTATAAAAAATAATTATCAAATAGGGCTCACCTTTAATCTGCTATTTAATATTGTGATAGTCTAAGTGGTTAACTATTTCTTTCACTTTGTTTTTATTGAGAATTTAACAAGTGGCAGAATGTATATACACAGCATAAAAGGTGAATCTGAAAGGACACTAGTAGAAAATCTCAATACGCATGCCAATCAGCATCTAACTTTAGCTTGTTCAATTGAGCTTTCACAATAAAACCTGGAAGCTGATTGGTGTCTATGCAGGATTGAACCATATTTTGCACTCTACATGGTACATCAACCCCATTATGACAGCAGAATACAACTTGGATACATAGTTGGAGATGTCACACAAAAATCCATGGCTGTATAACCAGCAGTGGATAAAATAAAGCCTATAAGGGAAGGACCAGGTCTACAGTAAATGGTTAAAGAAAGAAATATCCCCTCATGTAGAGAGAGGTACTGTGAAGAGAGAGTGAGAAAGGTTGATGGACTGGTAATAAAAAAGAAAAACAGAGGGAAAGAAAAAAATAACCAGAGAAGGTCATGATAGGCAAAGAGAACTAGGCAGAAACATATATAAAGAGGGGAAAAGGAGATAAGGAAAGATAAAGGTCCAGAGGCAAAGGGGGTAGGTTTGGTTGGGGAAAGGGGGTGGGTTTCTCAGAAGCTCCTGTCAACCTGAAGTAAAGCAGCTACAATTCCAGGAAGCTGGTGGTCATTTGCAATGACTGAAAGTGATCAAGCCAGGGTTATCAAATGCTCAAAAATTTTTGTGGGTGTCTGCAAAAATCGGCGTTCATTTTTCGTTGTTGAGTGTACCATTAACACACCTCTTAACCTTTTCAAAGCTAAGAGTAGGTGTTTTCCATGTCTTTGCAATTGTTTGCTTCAATAGCATAAAAATGTGGGTAATGAGTTCCTGTTGAGTAGCGTTTGCGTAGAAGATTTATGTAGAAGTGCTTCCCAAGGGCCCTTGTTCAAGTTAACATGGAGACCTGTATTGATCAGTGTGTGTACCCATATCCAAATCTTTCACACTTTGGGGCATGCCCACCAAATATCCATGTCCAAGCAGCCATGAAAGAAATTGGACGGATATGTGGGTGCGAAGTGGCAGAGGGACACGACCTTAAAAGACTTTTCGAGGGAAGCCACATTTCTAGATGACTTAAATGACCCCTCCCTTACCTTGTGCCAATCCTCAGTTGCAAAAACAGTGTTAAAGTAGTGTTCCCATCTTGAGCAATATGAAGGAATTTGTGCACTAGTGTTTCCCTGTATAGAACAGTATAACAAAGAGATAAGGTCACGAGTGGTGTGACAGGTTTGACATCTAGTCTCAAATGCTGTCATTAGCAAGGGATGGTCATGATTTTTGATCAAAGATTCTAGAAAGTAATGAATCATTCAGACTCAGGAATTTTATAGGAATTGCAGAGGTATTTAAATTAGCATATCCCCAGCGCAGTTAATAAGGAACAAACTGTTGTAAGGTCCTTTAGATGTCACCTAGGAAAGCTCTGGGGATTCTACAAGCCTGGGGGAAACAAAAACAATTAAATAGTAGCATAAGTGGAAGATGTGGGGATATTAAACATGAGGATTATTTGATCGAGTCCCATACAGTATCATTATGGGTCAGGACAGGATTTAAAGGTTTTTGACAAAGCACAGGGGGATTCAATGTATAGAAGAAAGGGGGATTGGGTCGTTATCTAGAATATCAATGAGAGTCCATAAAGGCACTGTTTTGCCCACATGAGACTGGGCTATAGGAGCTATTCGGGCAGCCTTAAGGGCTCCTAATCTTCCCTGCTCTTGGGTGCATATGGCAGATATTTACTGAGTCTTGGTCTAATGCGGCCCCAAATACATTTAAGAACAAGTCTTAAATGGTTATTTTTTTCTGTCTCTGTACTATAAAGTAGCAAAATATTTTCATACCCAGAAGTACCAAGAAATTATTGTTAAACAAAGTGTTCACATATCTAAGTACGTTAACAATTTTTTCTTTGATTTTGAGCCAGTGATATTAGTCGACAATGTGGCTGGAGGGTGAGTGGGGGAGGTGCACGGGGTGACATACACTCATTCCTTGTCAACTTTCATGTAATGCAGAGTTGCAGACAAAGCATTCTTAAAATATATTACATCTAACAAAAAAAACAAAAAACAATCAAACCTTGGCACACAATTTCATAATTTTTACAGTTTATTTTTATGTTTACTGTACTGAAATACACATTCCTATACACAAACCTCCTTGCCCTTTGTTTGTTTTTTATATTTAATGGATAAAGTTTCTCACTTAGTGCAAAACCTATGTACGTGATTTCTTTTAGTACAGATGAAACAAAAAAACTTGCAGGCCAGCAAAGTCAGAATGTGATTATAAGCAGTCATGGTGTTGTACACTACGAATTCTAATAAAACTCATTTCAGGAAAACACGCAAGGGTTTAGAGTTGGATATCATGCGAAGGAACAGATCACCACATATTATATATGAAACTTGATGGATTGAATGCTTCATTTTGGGTGGGTCTAATTAACCTCAACAGCATTTTTTCTGAAGGGCACATAAAAGCATGTTGATACTCGAATTTTATGATTGTGGTTTCTGCTTGCTCAGGTTCTCAAACAACTGTCAGTTAATGAAATCAAACATGAAATTAATTTGAATAAAATGAAATTGTTCTTTGGCTAATTCTAAACCACATGTCAGTTTACTTAAAAGAAAGTAAAATATGATGATGACTTTTCTTGTGAACTGTCCAAATTGCTGTATTTTTAGATATGTATAGTGTATGTAATGATATCAATACATATCAGATAAGTATTATTAACTACTTCTGGACTGCCCCCTGTAATGTACTGTGGATGGGCGGTCCGTACAGGCACAGTGACATCATACTGGTATGTCGCTGACTGTTTCAGAGTTTAGAGCGCGAGGATGTGCAACCCCGGTAGACATCCGCTGTGTACACAGAGGGAGTTTTCAACAAGTCCCTACTGTGTACATTCACAGCACAGAGCCCTTTCTTGACAATCAATGCAGGGCTCTGTACAGAGGGTATGATCTCTCTGTTTCTTCTGCCTGCAAAAACAGGGAGAAGAAACAAAGAGATCTTTAGTAAAAAGCAGCACACATTGCACAACTTAACAGTTGTTAGACACACATTCAACCCCTTGATTACCTGAGAGGTTAACCCCCTTCCCAGCTAGTGTCATTAGTACAGTGACAGTGTATAGTATTATCACTGATAACTGTATTAGTGTCACTGGTGATGTTAGTGGCAGTTAGTCAGTTCCCACTCAGTATCAGTGTAAGATTGCTTGCCGCACTCGCACAGTCCTGCTATAAGTTGCTGATCAGTGTGATCACCACCATTAGTAGTATAAAAAAACTTTCCAGTATATATACAGGGTGGGCCATTTATATGGATACACCTTAATAAAATGGGAATGGTTGGTGATATTAACTAACTGTTTGTGGCACATTAGTATATGTGAGGGGGGAAACTTTTCAAGATGGGTGGTGACCATGGCGGCCATTTTGAAGTCAGCCATTTTGAATCCAACTTTTGTTTTTTCAATAGGAAGAGGGTCATGTGACACATCAAACTTATTGGGGATTTCACAAGAAAACAATGGTGTGCTTCACTGCCAATGACATTTACATACAGTAATCAGTGGCTATTTTTATCTCTAATCGCTGTATAAATGTCATTGGTCCCAAAAAGTGTAAAAAATGTCCAATCTGTCTGCCGCAATATCGCAGTCCCGCTAAAAATCGCAGATCACCGCCATTACTAGTAGTAGTGGATATGTATTATAGCAAAAAGTAAAAAAAAATGTTTTTTTTTCAAAATTTACGCTCTTTGTTTGTTTATATCGCAAAAAATAAAAACCGCAGGGGTGATCAAATACCACCAAAAGAAAGCTCTATTTGTGGGAAAAAAAGGACGGCAATTTTGTTTGGGTGCAGCGTTGCACACCCACGTAACTGTCAATTAAAGCGACGCAGTGCAGAATCGCAAAAAGTGCTCTGATCAGGAAGGGGTTAAATCCTTCCGGGGCTGAAGTGGTTAAAGGAGTGCAGTGCTAAATAGAAGCTGAGGTGGTTAATGAGTAGTAAAAAAAATGCCACTTTTAAATTGGACTGTAATAAATGCAGAGACCCCTCCACAGTACCCTGAAATCTGCAGAAATACAGCACCTACATTAGTAAGCTAGACATAACTTCAGTTAGACATAAAAAATGTACATTAATGCAGTTTTGAAGTTGTTAGTGAATCGTTTCATTTAAAGATCAAATGTAATTAAATAAAGAACGTAAATTTGATATTTATTTGTTACAATTCTCTGTATAACAATATTCAGATGATGGAAGGACAGAATGTGGAGCCAGTCAGGTGAATTGCACGCAAATGCGCTGACAGGGAACGTGCTGAGAGGAGGAGAGAGTGAATAAACAGATGACCGAAGGCCCCTCCGTAAAGTGCAGTCCTAAGCCCAGGTTCACACTGAATGCACTTTGAAATCACGCTACTTCAGCGCTATTTCAAAGTCGCCTGTCAGTGAAATTTAATGTGCATCTTGCCGATATCTGTGCAACTTCATGCACAGAGGTTTATGCAAGTCGTACATGAAATCTCCAGAAATAGCACAGGAACTTTTCCAAATTGGAACAAGTCAGAGTCGCACCAATTTGAACAGTTTTATAGGCATAAATAGAGTGTGACTTGTCATTCGATGTTAAACTGTCAAATTGCATGACAAGTCACACCGGTTTGAACTGGGTCTAACTCTCATCTACGAGAGTCTCCATTCGAAGCAAACATAGCAATGGATATATTAAGGGCAGGTATGGCTGGAGGGAGTACATTCCTCCTTAAAGTGGAGTTCTGGCTGAAATATGACTTTTAAGATAAAAATACCCCAAGAATTGCCTGGTGCAATGTAACAAAGGTATGCTGTAACCTATGCCCAGTTTTCTATTTGTGCAGCATTGTTTTCTTACTTTGTGAAGTTCCTGCACAGCGCAGCCATCTCCAGTGTGGGCATCTGAAGCCACAGTGTCCTTCTTCCTGGATTCTGTGCATGCTGGCTACCCAGCATGCACCTGCTAATCTCGTGGCTATGCAGTGCGATGCAATATTGGTCAGCTTGGCATAGCACAGCCATGCCAAGCTGACCAAGATTTTCCCTAGATGCCAATGCAAAATGGGAGAAGTGCCATGCCAAGCTGACCAAGATTTTCCATAGACGACAAAGCAAAACAGGAGCAGTGCCATGCCAAACTGACCAAGATCTCCCAGGAGCCAATGCAAAACCAGAAATGACGTATGGTGCCGTGGCCCCTAAAGGAGTAAGTGAACAGAAAAAAATAAATAAATTGCCAATTCATTTTAAGGATGCACATTAGTGCTGCATGGTGAGGAGTGAAAAATGTGGGTGAAACTCCGCTTTAAGTGTAAATGTGAGATCTGAGGTCTTTTTGACCCCAAATCTCACATTAACCACTTCCCGACCGCCGTATGCAGAATGACGGCCGGGAAGTGGCTGAGTTATCCTGACTGGACGTCATATGACGTCCTCAGGATAACAAGCCGCCGCGCGCCCGGGGGGGGCTCACATCGAGGCGATCGGTGGTGTGGGGGGTCATTCTGACCCCCCGCAATGCCAATCTCGGTAAAGTGCTTTGATCTGAAGCACTTTACCATGTGACCAGCCGTGACCAATCACGGCTGGTCACAGTGTAATACAGGAAAGCCGTTTTATCATTTATGTACTCAGGTCTGCAGACCTGATGAGGGGAGAGCCGATCGGCTGCATCCCTGACAGGGAGGGTTTGTGCTGATGATTTATCAGCACAGCCCTCCCTTGGATCGCCACCCTTCCCTCCCGACACGACTATTTAGTAGTCGTGTTTGGGAGGGACAGTCCCTACGTCGGCTAGCCGAGAGGGGAGTAGTCCAGACGTCTGGACTCATGTATTTACTATTTTGCCGAAAGGACATAATGTGACACTGGTCGGCACTAACCAGTGCCGACCAGTGTACCATTTCACGAAGTCTAGTTTCGTGAAATGGCTCTAACCGTAACGCCCCCCAGTCTTACTGGGGGGTGTGGTGGCTAGCGGAGCTACACTCGGGGGGGGCCCGCGCGCCGCCGAACAATAGGACTCCTGCAGTATACTGCAGGTCAGTCCTATTGAGTCGGTGAAGGGCCGGCAGTAAGACGTATGCCGCCAGCCCTTCACCAA
>BLSH010316260.1:1376586-1404422 GCA_018402905.1 Glandirana rugosa | reverse complement strand
AAATTACTATTTTAAGTGTGAAACAGTGCAAATATCAATGTTTAAGCTACAAACGCGTAGCTAGTGCTATAAGCAATGTGTTTAAGTTATAACAAAAGCCAAAAAACATATTTCTCCAATTACATGAAGGTCAGGCTAATATAACTCAGCCGGCACAGAGTTCCCCTTTACATCAGAGTCTACAGGATTCCCCCTTACCGTGCAAGGGGAACTCTGATTTGAATGGGAATACTGTGGATCATGATGTAAGGGAGAATGCTAGAGACTTTGATTTAAAGGGGAATTCTGATGTAAGGGGGGCTCTGGTGACCAGAGACCACCTTATATCAAAGTGCACAGTGTTCCCCTTTATATCAGAGTTCTCACTTACATCAGGGTCTGCAGCATTGCCCTTTACATCAGAGTTCTCCTTTACATCAGGGTCTGCACTGTAAGGGGGAATCCCGCAAACTCTGATGTAAAGGAGAAAGCTAGGAACTCTGATGTGTGGGGGGCTCTGGTGACCACAGACCACCTTCCACAGAGTGATTATGCTAAGGTAAGGGGGGGTTACTTATATAAGGGGGAGCCTTTATATCAGTGCCCCTCTTACCTTACTGTATTCACTCCTCCGTACATCAGTGACCTCTCCTCAGACTGGCCTTGTGGTGCTGCCACTGACCTTCCCTCAGGCACACTGTGCAGGGCTCCTTGGGCTCCAGCTTGGTGGCTCTGGTTTTATCCTATATTTTTCTCTCAACAGTCCACACATGTCTGATATCTTCCTTGACTCCTATCCCGGCAGTGCTCCCGCTCTTGACTCCTCGGCAGAGAATGCGGACATGATACAAGAAATGGTCAGAGATTGTGCAGACCTGATACAAGAGATGGTCTTATTATAGTAATGACAAACAAGCTCTCACCAGGCTAACACGGTAACACCTCATTGTTGCAGCAGCTGCCAAACACTAGAGCCACAGCCACAGATGATCCCGCCACAGGGTGCAGACAGACCATCCCGCTATACATTCCTACGTCACGACTACAAGCAGGAGAAGCCGACACGTCCACTTTGAGCACCCTGCAGTGCATTCTGGGAGGGGCAATCTCAATGGAGTGGAGGTGTACATATTCGTCAGCACACTGTGGATCCTTGTCCAAAGCCTTCTTTATTGAAGAGATCACATCACAGAAAAGTGCACTTTTCTGTGATGTGATCTCTTCAATAAAGAAAGCTTTGGACAAAGACAAAGCTGACAAATATGTACACTTGCATGACATTTCCAGGAACCATCTGGTTTTCGTTGCAGCACCCACCAACATAAGAGCCTACTTGCCAGGAAGGAGTGCGATAGGAAAATTGACAAAGTCTGTGGAGTGGAGAACTACAACTCCTGCCATGCAGCGTGGTGCCGGCTTTTATAGAAGGCTAGGATGCTGGTAGAGCTTGCCTTTGGGTTTAGCTGATGAGACGCCCGGTCACGAAAGTCATAGAACGGAGAGGGAGAGCTAAGCCCCCTGGATGATTGCTGTATGTTTTCCATGTGAGGGTGTTACAGTCAGCTGGAAACTCATGCCTGCCCCCCTTCCTGAGCCCAGCCAGCTTTCGAAACTGCGCATACGAGCCGGACCACAGCCATATTTTTTATGGGTAGTCGCTGTCCATAAAGGACATTTACGAACAGGGTAAAATATAGTCATTTTTTTACAAACTGTCTGTATGTTTACGAATGGTAGGCAACCCTGGTATGTCCATGTGCTTTTAAAGAGAATTAGGCTGCCTCGATGCTGGGAGATACCCCAAAAGCAGAATGTAAAGAATTGGCTGAGTATGCTGGCTAACATCATTGACCAAATCTGTACATTGTGACAAGAGTCACTTAATAGATTGTTGATGCATCTACATTGCTGGGCAACATGATTTTTTGTTTTGAAATGAGTAACCAAGGCATACCCCTTACTCACACTGGGGGAGGACTATATTTCTGTGGGCATGCATATCAACAGCTTAAAATACCTCTGTTCTGTATATTATTGATGATTCACCCCCTCATTTTTAACCAATGCATCTAGTATTGCTTATGTAGTGTTACCCCAGCAAAACCGTTGGATACGATGCGTTCAATGTTTTTTGCCTCAACCTCCTCAGGTTAAGTGAAAAAAAGCTTGTAATATCACAGATATCACTGAAGGCTATAGAAGGTACACACAAATGGTGCTGGGTCAGGAAACAGAAACTAAACACATTAGTAAAAGCAAGTCTCAATATATTGTCATACACTATGATTGGTAACTAGAGTTGAGCGAATCCGAACTGTAAAGTTTGGGTCCGTACCGAACTTTGGGGTGTCTGTGACCCGGACTCGAACCCGAACACGGACATTTGAAAAAAGTTTGGGTTTGGGTTCTGGGTTCTGGTATTTGATCACGCATGTTGAATAGCTGCAGGGCAGCCAATCAACAAGTGTTTTACTGGTTTACCCTTAGAAGCCATCACAGCCATGCCTACTAATAGCATGGCTGTGATTGGCCAGTGCATCATGTGACCCAGCCTCTTTATAAGCTGGAGTCACTTAGTGCTGCATGTCACATGCTCTCTGACTAGTGTAGGGAGAGGATGCTGCCGGCGCTGTGAGGGACAGATTGCATATATAATAACATCTCATCGATCTGATTGTGGACTAGGTAGAGATTACTACTACTACTGCTTTGAGGGACAGATTGCAGATCGCATCCTGCATTACAGAACGATCTGATTGTGGACTATGTAGAGATTGCTACTACTACTGCTTTGAGGGACAGATTGCAGATCTCATCCTGCATTACCGAACGATCTGATTGTGGACTAGGTAGAGGTTACTACTACTACTGCTTTGAGGGACAGATTGCAGATCTCATCCTGCATTACAGAACGATCTGATTGTGGACTAGGTAGAGATTACTACTACTACTGCTTTTAGGGACAGATTGCAGATCTAATAACATCTCATCCTGATTTACAGAACGATCTGACTGGACTAGGTAGAGTCTACTGCTCTATTGTTCTAAAATCATCACCTACTCCTATAGGGTCAGGTTCCTGCTGTTGCTGTAAGGGACAGATTATTGTTCTATAATCATCTCCTACTCCTATAGGGTCAGGTTCCTGCTGTTGCTGTAAGGGACAAATTATTGTTCTATAACCATCTCCTAGTTCTAAAAGGAGAGGTTCCTGCTGGTCCTGTAAGGGACAGATTATTGTTCTAAAATCATCGCCTACTCCTATAGGGTCAGGTTCCTGCTGTTGCTGTAAGGGACAGATTATTGTTCTATAATCATCTCCTAGTTCTAAAGGGAGAGGTTCCTGCTGGTCCTGTAAGGGACAGATTATTGTTCTGAAGTCATCTCCTAGTTCTATAGGGAGAGGTTCCTGCTGCTCCTGTAGAAGAAGAAGAATTTATTATTCTTTTTTTTGTATTAATAAATACTTAAATAGTGCTACATAGTACATTTGCGGGCAGAATGAGGAGAGCGTCAAATAAGGGACATGGTCGTGGTGCTGCTGGTGTTGGTGGTGTTGGTGAAGCTCCTGTTGGAAGAAGAGGACGTGGTCGATCTGTGCCAACTACACGCACAAGTTAAACACCTTCCTCAGGTAGCTGACAGAACCTTCAACGTTATATGGTAGGCCCGAATGCCGCTCAACGAAAGGTGAGGCCAGAAGACGTACAGGCGATAGTAGATTGGGTGGCTGACAATGCCTCCAGTTCCTTCACATTGTCTCCATCCCGGTCCCTTGATGAAAGCTCAGAGTTGGCACCTGAACCCCATGGCCATCTGTCTTTCACCTCAGCCCCTTGTAAATTAGACAAGCACTCTGAGCCCCAAGTCATGCAACAGACTCTTATACTTTTTGATGACTCTCCTGGTGTGCTTTCCTTGGGCCATCCACATAGCCCTGCCCCAGAAGTGGAAGACATTGAGTGCACCAATGCCCAACCACTTCTGTTGCAGGATGAGGACATGGAAACACCAGCGCAGCATGTCTCTGATGATGACGAAACACAGGTGCCAATTGCTGCAGCTTTCCTCAGTGTGCAGACTGACAAGGAGGGCAGTGGTGAAGGGTGGGTGGAAGATGATGTGGAGGAGGATGATGAGGTCCTAGACCCCACATGGATTGAGGGTCATACGAGTGACGTGTACAGTTTGGAGGAAGAGGTGGTGGTCGCACAGAGGCACCAGCACAGCAAAAGAGGAAGCAGGTTGCAAAAGCGGAGCGAGCGTCCCCTAGACAGTAGGCCTGCTACTACCCACAGCATCCAGGGACCTAGCACACCAAAGGCAGCTCAAAGGCGTTCCCCCACGTGGCAGTTCTTCAGACAATGTGCTGACGACAAGACACGAGTGATTTGCACGCTGTGCAATTATAGCCTGAGGCGAGGCCTAAATGTTCTAAACCTGAGCACAACCTGCATGATCAGGCATCTAAATTCAAGACACAAGATACATTCGAATAATTACCTCAAAATCCAAGAAAGGTCTCGGCCTCCACCTGCTTCCTCTTCTGCTGCTGCCTCGGCCTCTTACTCCACCTCTACAGTGCCAGTGTCACCTGCCACGCAGCAAACAGAGCATGTGACAGCAATGCCACCATTTCCGCCAACGTCCCCAAGCGTTTCCACACGGTCCCATGGAAGCTTACAGCTCTCCATCTCCCAAACACTGGAGAGAAAGAGGAAGTACCTCCCTACCCACCCACGATCCCTGGCCCTGAATGCCAGCATTTCCAAATTCCTGGCCTTTGAAATGCTGTCATTCCGTCTGGCGGACAAGGACAGTTTTAAAAACCTGATGGCGGAGAATCAGGTCGAGGGGCGGTGACCGGAAGCCGGATGCTAATGTGAGCAGGCAGGTGTAGCCTGTGCAGCTTGTGCTCCATGCTCCGTGATCCTGTGTGTGGAGCGGACCCTGGCCGATCCCTGACCGATCCCTTACCAGGTTGGAGGAGCGCATTGGCGTGTGGTGAGGAGCGGACAGACCGGGGCTCCCACCGTCATCCGACCGCCTCACCTAGCGGTGTTCGCTCCGACCAGCACAGCAGCCCGTTTAGGGGGCCAGGATATCGGCCGTGCTTGGCGGCACAAAACCGTAGAGCTCCTGGAGGGGTGGAGGAGAGGGACGGGCGGTGCAGACCTGGAGACCAGGCCCTGGAACCGGGAGGTGTGTGGTTAAAATATTTCCGTGACCGGAGCCGGAGGAGGTAGCTGGACAATCTTGAGGGGTCGGAAAGGAGGGAGGTGAGTGTGCGGTGTTTCCGCTCCCCCTTCTCCCCCCAAAGGTCAGTGATGCTTTGTAGCCTTAAATTAGAACATTGAACATCGAGTGTTAACTGAACACTGAACACGGAGGAGTGTCCCAAGTTTCTATCTGCCTCTGTTGTCCTTGTCCGGTGTATTTGATACCAATACTGGCAGTTTCAGTGAAAATAGTGCTCAAGTATTAAGCTGAACCCTTGATGTATATCTGCTCCCTGCACCACTTTTCTTTTTGGTGGAACATACACGGGACTTAAGAGCGGTTAGCGCTTGTGGTATACATACCTCTATCAGGACAAAATAGTTCCGGTTTTCTTTTGGTTCCTGGATCGAGTGCTTCTCCCGGTTTTCTTTTTATTATCCTCAGTGAATGGGTGGACACCAGGAGTGGTGCATAACTACCTCTGGATCTATGATATAGACTGCTTACGCCTGCCTGGTGCCGACTTGCCCCTGGTTTGTCTATCTACACAGGTTGTTTGTCTATAACCTGTGTATTTGTGCATAAGGAGGGCCTCCTGGGATTTTGCAAAAGAAGCAGGTCAATATTGGTATAGATCTGGATAGCAGATCGGGAAATATGGCAAAGAAAAAGGGGGATGTTTCAATGTTGCAGGAAGCCAGGGCTGAACTGCCTCAAAAAGCCTTAAAAGATAAAAGTAAGGAGATTGCCAACAAGTTGGAAAAATTTGCACATGAATCCTCTCAGACCAGTGGGAAAGTGCAACAGGCTAAGGGGTCTATGTCACCAGTCGGGTCATCTAAAATGGCAAATCCTCAATCTAAAGGCAAAGATCATAAAGGGACAGGGGGCCAGATGAGCATGCCTGCTGTAGCAATGCAGGATAAGCCAAGTTTGGAGGTGACAGCCATAGATGATCCATCTCTGAAAGAAATACTCTCGGCTGTAAACATCTGCAAGGCCTCCCTAGTAGAATTAATGGATCAAATGAAGGGTATCAAGGAAGATATGCTGATAGTAAGGCATGACCTCCAAAAAATCCGGGAGAGGACTACGGAACTGGAAGAGAGGGTCGGTAATATTGAGGATGCCCAATCCCCCCTAAAGAGGGATGTAGACATGTTAAAAAAAGACACTCCACAGGCAGAACGAGAGATTGGAGGAATTTGAGAACAGAGAAAGGAGAAATAATGTTCGGATCCTGGGCCTCCCAGAAAAATGTGAAGGGAAGGACATGAGGGATACTTTGGGTCAAGAGAACTTTTCCTCTCATTTTGTCATCGAAAGAGCTCATAGGATACCAACAAGGGGGGCTCTTCCAGGAGGAGCCCCAAGATTGGTTATTATGAGACTGTTGTGTTTCAGGAATAGAGAAACTATCCTTAGAAGAGCAAGAGAACTGAAATCCGTAACGTACAACGGGAATAAAATCCTGTTTTTTCTCAACGGAAGTACAGAAAAAGCGACTCAGCTTTTCGGACATCAAGGCACGGCTGCGACAACTAAACGTTCAATATGCTATGTTCTACCCGGCACGCCTTCAGGTGGCACATAAAGGGGTAGTCCATTTTTTTGACACCCCGGATGCAGCCGCGTCTTGGGTAGTGAAGTGTGATCAGCCAGCACATAATTTGTCATGATCGGTTAGGTGGGGTCCTTAGGGCTGATCAACATGGGGTAGGGCTACAATATGGAAGGTAAAAATTCACAGATGATTGGATGATTACACTTGGTAAAAATGTATCTTATAATATGTCACGTTGGGGTGGAGTTAGACCTTAAGGTTGCCTAAACAACCTGGGCGGGGGAGGGGGGATAAGGGGGAGAGAAATATATTGTTTTTTTTTCTCTCCCCCTCCTCTCCCCCTCCTGAATGGGTTGAAGGGTATGGGGCAGGGTAACAATAAGGAAGGTAATGAATTATATTTGGTTGAGTGATTACATATGGTTAAAAAAATTATATATGATGGAGCATAGGAGGCACAGGCATAAGGAGGGAACGGCACTGGCAAAAGTGTGCAGGGGGGCTAGTTGGAATTTGTCAAGGTATAGGCACAGTAAATATCTTAATGGTCACATATATTGGCGTATCACACTAGAAAATCACATAGGTCACCATAAAAAGCCCCAGAGGGGGTTGGGGGGGAGGGAGGGAATAGGGGGAGGGGAGAGCAGATAGCTGGGTTGGTAGGTAAAGTTAAATTTGAGTTGGTGAATGCCCCAAGTGATGATATGCGGGAGGCAGGGGGGCGGGGGGGGGTAGGAGGGGGGCGGTCCCCCTTGTGGCGCCCTCCCTCCGTGCACCACTGCTGAGTCTTTTGTTTTTATTCGTTTTCTCTTTTTCCTTTCTTTTCCTTTTTTTTTTTTTTAGATTACAATGGGTAGGCTGGTGACATTTGGGTCGTGGAACGTGAGGGGAGTGAGTAACCTAGTCAAAAAAAGGCTATGTTTAAAACGGTTGCAACTCTGGGGATAAAAGTACTATGTTTGCAAGAAACACATTTAACGGGGGACTCGATTGAGCGCTTAAAGATCAGGGGATTTCCCTACCAGTTCCACTCTACGTATACCTCATACTCTAGAGGAATGAGTATATTAATACATGCCTCAGTAGGGTTTGAATGTATTCAGGTAAAGTTGGATAGAGAGGGGAGATATGTATTTCTATATTGTAGGCTGGCAGAACTCCCGATTATTTTGATAGGGGTGTATATTCCCCCGCCCTTTAAGCTAGACATTGTTGGGTGCCTTCTGGGATTTATGGCCGATAAAACCGGTATTCCAGTATTATGGTTGGGGGATTTTAATATGGTTATGAACACCCAGATGGATGGATATCCTGTGAGGGGAAGGAGTGGTCCCTCATCATGGACCCCACTATATGAAATATTAAAGGAGGAGTGCGCATGCGCGGCACCTCGTGTATGGCTGCTTGACCCGGAGCTCCGCGCCATCTCCAGTCCCTGCAGCTCCGGGAGAGCGGAGACAGCTCCAGCGACCGCTGTGGAGAGGTGATACCTCTTCCCTAAGCCCCCTACAATACCCGGAGCGGGCCGGGGAGTGCAGCGGAGGTCTTCCGAAGTCCCGCGCAGCACCGAGGAAGCTGAAGGGTGCACCAAGATGGCCGCGGCGGAGGCCTTCCAGACCCCATCGAGTTAACGCCACAGTTTAAGCCAGCGGGAATCCCGGACTTCAGCGGACCTAACTGTTAGGGATAAGAAGGAGAAGGTCAGTGATTAGGGCCACGCTCACAACCCCTTTAGCTCGGATTCACCATAAGAACTATATGGGGTGTACTAAGATGGCCGCCGCTAAGGCCTCAAGGAAGTTTATTGTACAGAGTCCTTTTCAATGAGGAACAAGTGCCAAAGATCATATCCATTTTGCATTCTTACTATATAAGAACTCTTGAATCTGATTTGGGACACTCTCCTTTTCTCATAACATTTGACACGGATTGCACATCCTATAAGACAAATCCTAACCTGAGTGATCAGTTCTCTCCAATAGGATTGCCAACCCCCTTCATGTCTGCACCGACAGCAAGGAAAGACCTAAGCCTCCTTTTCGCTGCAACCCCTGTGCAGGGGATCCCAAAGGTGTCAGTAGCCTCGGCTACAATTTCAGGCATTATGGAAAGTCCCCAGGTAGAGAGCCTGGGTCGTTCATCACGATCTGATGTAAAACAAATTATCTCTCCTGCAGTACTGAACTTTACCCCAGGACAACAAGGATGCTCTTCACAACTCCCCTTACCTTCGCCCACTTCCACAGAATCTCTGCTAGGCCGCTTTCAGGGGGAACTTTCATCTCCTCCTCTCGGGCCTATCAGCCCGGTTCCAGCTTCACCGGGCCTCCACAGCCCTAATATCTCCCTACAGGTGGAAGATCTTTATCAAAAATTCTCATCGCTTCTTGAGAGAGGCCTAGCCAACACTGTGGCCACAATCACTAACGAGATCAAATCAGACTTTCAGATGCTGGGGACAAGGATTCAAGCAATCGAAAATAAGCTGGACGCCACAGCAGCAATCTCTAACCAAAACACAGACCTAATCGGCTCTTTCCAGGATCAATTAGATACGGCTCTTTCGAGAATCGATGACCTAGAAAATAGATCTAGAAGAGTCAACTTTAGAGCCTCCCAGAAGAAATCAAAGCTATTCCCGATGCAATACAAAACCTAATTACCAATTTACTGCCTGACACACCTAAACACCGCTTGGAACTCGACAGGGCCCACAGAGCTCTTGGGCCCCCACGGAAAGATGGCACCCCTAGAGACATAATTGTCAAACCCCACTTTTATGCTATTAAAGAAGGGGTCATGATGCAATCCAGAAATACAAACAAGATCCTCTGCAAGGGACATCCTGTCCAAATTTATGCCGATTTGGCTCCCTCTACAATACAGAAAAGGAGAGCACTAAAACCCCTTCTTTCAGTTCTGATGGAAAAAGAAATTAAGTATAAATGGGCCTTCCCATTTGCTGTTAAATTTTCTTACAAGGACAGAGAACACGCATTTTCCTCATTTCAAGAAGGTGAGAAACTCTTTCTCCACCTAAAATTGATAACACAGGAATCTGAGATGGATACTTCTAACCACATTAACACGACTAAAAGACAATCGCCCACCAGTCCAAGGACCCCTCTCTGGAAGAAGGCTAAACCAAAAAGAGCAAAGGAAAATGGTCCCCCATGAGGCAGTTCAGGGTGTTCAGCTCTGTTTAACTCCTCTGCCAACAGGCAGGTCTTTGGACTTGAAGGAACGCAGATTATACAAACTCATGATCTTCTGCCCTAAGCCAAGGATACATTAAAATCCTCAACCTCCCCTAAGGGAGGGCCTTGTCTGCTCTTCACCCAGTTTTGGCGGTCAAGAATAACTTTGTTGATATACCTTGCTAAATCTAGTTTGTCGTTGTAATGAGACTTGGTTTCACTGTTCTTTCCTTTCAGGTAGAAGGTTCATTGGACTCACAAAGAATCTAGGATAACACTAGATACTAATGTTGTAAGGTTCATGGTGAAGGGACTTTCCTTTTGTTAGACATTTGACGCCTCATTAACAGAGGCTAAGATGTTGCATTGAAGACCCCGTCCTATGGACTATTCCCTATTCCCCTCACTTTTTGAGGGGGGGGTCTCCATGGGCCAGGGATAGATGCGACTATAACCCTCTACTCTCATGTGAGAGTCATCCGGGGACTATGGGATCAGTTCCAAGATCCATTTGTTAAATGACATTCAAGTTGTCCCGTTTAATTAAGTTTTTGCTAGCTGCATAACGGGGCTCCGGGACTGGAGATGGTCCCCATGCGCCTGGGCCTATCCAGCTGATCATGTTTGGTTGGTTCAGGATAGGTGGTCTAGCAGTAACAGCTAGACTTGTTGATATAGACCTAAGGGAATCCAAAGGGCTCTATGTTTTCTCCCCCCTTGGACGCTACCCCCTTATTTGGAGAAAATGGTCCTTTTCAGGACTTCTTATTCATCAAGTTTGGTATACATTGTTTAATGCTCTCGATATTGCTCTACAGTTCTTCTTCTTCTCTCTTATCCACTGTTTCCTCTTTTCCTCTAGAGAGAAGGTGGCCCAGAACTCTACCCATATGCAACTAACTGGCTCATGGGACAATGAGACATCAAAGGGAAGGGTAACTTGGATGACAAACACACCTTTTTCATCTGTCGTGATGGCTGACCTTTCAAAATCTCACATTAGGGTAGCTACCCATAATGTGCAGGGACTAAATTCCCCTATTAAACGCAAGAAGATGGGTGATCTTTACAAATCAATGAAACTAGATATTCTTATGCTCCAGGAAACCCACTTTCCAGCCCGATTTAATCCTAAATTCCTTCACTCCCATTTCCCAAGTTTTTTTTTAGCCAGCGCAGATTCGAAATCAAAAAGGAGTTGCCATTCTGATTTCTAAAAACTGTAACTTTACGCGACTCTCTAAGGTCAGGGATCCTGAGGGAAGGTATATTTTGGTAAAGGGAACCTTAGACGGACACACTATATCTCTGATCTCGTACTATGCCCCCAATCAAGGACAGTGCAGATTCTTTGAGGAGATGTTAGCAAACCTATCCCCCTTAATAGAAGGCACAATCATTTTGGTGGAGACTCCAACGTAGCCTTTGACCAATCCTTAGATAAAAACAGACCACTAGGAAAACAACTTTTATGTCCGACTAAAGTAGGTCTGCGTATAGCCAAGCTACTTCACTCTTACAACTTAATTGATGTTTGGAGGGACAAACACCCATGCGCTAGGGACTTTACTCACTTCTCTAACCCCCACAACTCATACTCCAGGATAGACCATCTACTAACCCCCTTCTATACCTTACCGTCCATTTTTGAATCCCACATACACGACACAGCTTTATCAGACCACTCTCTAGTGTCTTTATCCCTCCGCATCCAGCCCAGACCATTCCCTAAACCGTTTTGGAGACTAAATGAGTCTCTACTCACGGACCCGATTAATGTCTCTAGATTAGAAAATAATCTTCAGGAATACTTCTCCACTAATGCTACGGGGGATTCCTCAGCAGAACTAGTCTGGGCGGCCCACAAGGCCTTCATCAGAGGTCATTTTATTCAGTTAGCATCTAGGATTAAAAAAGAGAGGGTATTCCATTTACAAAAGCTTGAGGAATCATTCAAGGCAGCTAAAGCTGAACACAAGGCACATCCTTCTCAATCTTTATTAGATAAGCTTGACAAAGTGAAACTGGAGCTCAACCTTGCACTCACGACGAAAGCAGAGAAGGCCATTCGTTGATCTAAAAACTAATTTTATACGCAGGGAAATAAAATGAGTTCACTTTTAGCCAGGAAGCTTACTCCCCGGGCAAAGCAGCTTACAATGCCCAAAATCAGGGTGGATGGTAATCCCCCCTCTTCCAACCCTAACACAGTTATTGAGGCTTTTAAAAAATTCTATAAGAATTTATACACCCCCAAGACCAGTGAAAATATAGATAATATATCGCAGTTTCTGGACGGTGTTTCTCTGCCCACCCTCACGGATGAGCATAGAGATTATGAACCTTGGTGTGGTCAGCCATCACAACAGAGGGGAGGTATCTCAGTCATTTATGAAGCACTTTCCCGTCCCGTTAAAAAATCAGCCTTCGTGACTAATTGGGAATCAGAGCTTCAATTCGAATGGGACCTCGACAGGTGGCAAGTCGCTTGCTCCAGATCCTTCAAGGGCATCTTAAACACAACTATCTCAGAAGCAAGTATTAAAGTTATGATGAGATGGTATCTCACACCCTCCAGACTGGAGACATATTACCCCTCGGCTGACCCATTATGCTTCAGGGGATGTCTTCTCAGGGGCACCATGGTCCACATCTAGTGGGAATGCACAAGAATTAGATCATTCTGGTCTAAGATTTTCCGCATAATTCAAAAAGTAACAGGATGCAAACTCGAAAGATCCCCTACCATAGCTCTTTTGAATGACAACATCGCTAACACTACAAAATCATGGAAGCAAGATAGAGTATCTTTAAAATCTACCATCCGGAAAATTTCTTGGTTGATGGCTCAAGAAAGGTTGGCTGGCATTCTCTCAAATAGTTTGCACAAATTTGAGCTGATTTGGGAACCATGGGCAAAATTTGTAGGAATCTCTCTAACTCCAGGTATCCCAGGATACCAAAATCCCTAAAAATAGACAGAAGTGGTGGTTTTCTGCCAATATTTCTCTCTCTAGGAAATTCTTTTCTTTATCTCTTTTCTTTCCCTCTCTCCTTATCTCCAACTTCCTTCTCTTTTCCCCTTTTTATGTAAAATAAAAGAGGTGGAGGGCTAGCTCCCTGGCACAGCTTGCTCCCTACTGGGGTGCCGGGGCTCTTCTCTCCTGAGATAGATTCGGTTTTTCCGCCTAAGGAAACAGTTGATCTTCTCTAACAATTTTCTTTATATGTTATTGCAAATGAAAAGGTTTTCTAGATCTACGCAATGTGTTACATGACATTACTTTTTTTTTTGCAATCATTGTTTTGTACTTCTTTGTAACTTCTAATAAAAATTATTGAAACAAAATATTAAAGGAAACTGGCTTAAGGGATATGTGGCGGGAACGCCATCCGGGGGTGCGTGTCTTTTCTTGCCACTCGGGCGTCCACTCTTCCCTCTCAAGGATAGATCTGGCTTTGGGGAACGACGAACTGGCTGTGAGGGTGGTGGATGCTAGATATGAAGCGAGGGGCTTCTCAGATCATTCCCCAGTTGTTGTGGTTGTGGAGATGGGTGGTGGTCCCCAGGATAGGGACTGGCGGCTCAACCAACTATGGTTAAAATTAATAGCTCCGAAGGACCATATAATATCTAAATTACAAGAGTTCCTGCAACTGAATAGGGGTACCGCCAGTCAGGGTGTAATATGGGATACCCTCAAGGCCTTCCTGAGGGGGCTTTTGATACATCAAATCTCCAAAAAAAAAAAAATCAAGTGCGGAATGGGAACTGGAATTAATGCATAGGGTAAAGGAAGCTGAGAGGGCCTATGTGGAGGATCCTACGCCAGAGAATCTAGGTAGCTGGGTTGAATCCCGGGGGAACTACCGGATGGTGTCCCTGAAAAGGGCAGAAACCAAAAGATTTTTTTTGGGACAAGCCCAGTATGAGGAAGGGGAATCTGCCGGGCACATGCTGGCCCTCCTGGCGCGGTCCCAGGAGAGACAGACATTTAGTATTGCCTCTGTGGAGACCCCGGGGGGGGACCACTAGGTGCCCGGCAGAAATATTAAACACCTTTAAAGACTATTATGCTGATCTGTATACTTCAAAAGTGGGGAGTAAGGAAAGAGAAATACAGGAGTTTTTGGGAAATTTAAACATCTCAAAGCTAACAGGAGGAGGATAGAGCGTTGTTGGATTCACCAATAACCCTGGAAGAATTGGAGGAGGTGGTATCTGAGGCTCCTAAACATAAAGCCCCGGGTCCGGATGGACTACCAAATGAAATATATTCAGAATATGCGGGGGTTTTGCTTCCGGAGCTACTGGTGACTCTCAACGATGCGGTAAGGAGGGGAGTAATGCCGGTGTCTATGACTGAGGCCACCATAATTCTTATCCCCAAGGAGGGGAAGGACCCCCAGCAACCGGCGTCTTATAGACCCATTTCGTTGTTGTGCACCGATGTGAAGCTGTTAGCCAAGTTGCTGGCAAAGCTACTTGGCAAGGTAACGCATAAATTGGTCCACTTGGACCAATGTGGGTTCATCTCTGGGAGGTCCACAGCTTTGAGCAACAGGAGGTTGTTTCTGAACTTACAGATACCCTCAGAGGAGCCTGGTTCGAGGGCAGTGTTGTCCCTGGATGCCGTCAAGGCCTTCGATAGTTTTGAGTGGAGGTATCTTTGGGAGGCCTTGGCGGCGTTCAATATAGGTCCAGGGTTCTTGAACTGGGTAGGCCTGTTATATCAGAACCCTAAGGCTAGAGTAAAGATAGCCCAGAGGCTGTCAGATTACTTTTCATTAACAAGGGGAACAAAGCAGGGTTGTCCGCTGTCCCCCCTGTTGTTTGCTCTAGCAGTGGAGCCCTTGGCAATAGCAGTAAGAGGGGCGGAGGAAATACGGGGGTTCAGAAGAGGGCCAGTGGAGGAAAAGATATCGTTATTTGTAGATGAAATCCTTTTTTATTTGGGAGACACGGGCCGCTCACTGGCAGCAGCAATGAAGCTGGTAAATTATTTTGAAAGCTGGTCGGGCTTATCAATCAACTGGGGGAAATCAGCTCTTCTCCCGCTTGATGAGTTGGTGGAGAATTTACCGGAGGGCATGGCCCCTCTGCAGACAGTAACCTCCTTTAAATACTTGGGCATAATTGTTTCAATTAACCCCAAGCATTATATAACAAGGAATCTGGAACCCTTATTGAAAAAGTTTAGGTCGAAAATAAATAGCTGGAGGCACCTCCCTTTAACGGTAACGGGCCGTAGTAATTTAGTGAAAATTATCTGGCTCCCACAACTGTTATACATTCTACATAATGCCCCTATATGGATACCGGGGGTGTGGTTTAAGAGGGTGGAGAGACTCTTTATAGAGTTGATATGGAAGGGTAAATGTGCCAGGATTGGGTTGCGGTACCTCCAGCTCCCTAGAGATAAGGGAGGTTTGGGGGTTCCGCACCCATGGGTGTACTTTTTGGCAGCTCAACTGCAACAACTAGGGGGGGGGAGAGATGAGTACTTCCGGCACAAACTATAGCCTGCGCCCCCTCCGGGCCTATACTCCTCACTCGTCTTGGTTGGGAGCATTAGAGGCAGAGGCAGTGGGGGTTTTAAACCAATGCCCAGTGGGAATTTTAATATTAAAAGTATGGCAAACAATCAAGTTGATGCTGGATTATCAGGGGTTTAGTGAATTTGCACCGTTGTTGGATAATGAGAAGCTACCGGAACTGGCCGAATTGGGGGTGTTTCAAAATTGGGAGAAGAGGGGGGTGAATAGACTGAGGCAATTGTTTAATGGGGACAATCTGAAGTCCTTTCAAGAACTGAGGGAGGAATTTTATATACTGAATAAAATTTTTTTCCAATATTTACAGTTGAGGCATGCCATTTCGGTTCAGTTTAGAGAAGAGGGGAGCCCAAGGTGGTGCGAGATCCCCTTTTTGAGGAAGGTTTTGTACGCTCCTGCTCAGAGAGGATTAATCTCAGATATATACCAGAAGTTGGGTCCAGGAGAGGGGGGGATGGACCAGATGGCCCAGATAAAAGCGAAATGGGAAGTGGATGTGGGGGTGATATCGGACAACCAGTGGAAGGATATTGGGGCTTTGCCAAGCAGGATAACCTTCTCTTCCCCACAAAATTGGACCCAGCTTAATATTCTTCACAGGACCTTCTATACCCATAAGAAATTACACCATTTTGGAGGTCCCCGGGATGCTCTATGCACAAGATGCAGGGGGGGGCGACCGGCGACCTGATCCATATGATTTGGAGGTGCCCCAGGCTGTACAGATACTGGACCGGGGTCCTTGAGGAGATCAACCGGGTCTTTGGACTGGCGTTGGTCGGAGACCCGGTCCTGTGCATTCTGGGTTACCTGGAGGGAGGGGGTGGAATGGGACAGAAGAGACTGGCAGTGGAGAGATGACTCTACCAGGCGAGGAAACAAATTACCTCAAAATGGAGGGATATTAATCCGCCGTCAATAGGGAGTTGGCGTGAGAGGGTGAACTCAACAATTGTGAGGGAGAGAATGGTATACCTGAGAAGGGGAAAGAGTAGTGTATTTGAAAAGGTTTGGGGTAAATGGATAGAACGGGAGGGTCAAAAATTTAGAGATGTACTTATTAAATAAAGCAAGAAGAAGATGGTTAGGAGGTGTTGGTAGAATGGGGTAAAAGATACAACCTAGCTGGGGGAGGGGGGTAGAAAGGGGGGGGGAGGGAGAGAAGGGGTGGTATAAGGTTGTAATATTATTTATGTGTTTGTATACAAAATGAATGCTTTTTATATTGTATGGCATAGTGAAAAATAAAAATAAAGTATATTAAAAACCTGATGGCGGTGGCTGTCCCACAGTATGTGGTTCCCAGCCGCCACTACTTTTCCAGGCGAGCCATCCCTTCCCTGCACAAGCAAGTCGGGGACAAGATCAAGCGTGCACTGCGCAATGCCATCTGTGGCAAGGTCCACATAACCACTGATACATGGACCAGTAAGCACGGGCAGGAACGCTTTATCTCGCTAACTGTACACTGGGCAAATGTGGTGGCGGGTGGGCCTGAGGTGGTTAGTCATTTGGCGCATGTCCTTCCACCACCGAAGATTGCAGGGCATTTCTCTTTGCCTCCTGTTGCCTCCTCCTCCTGCTACTGCGCTTCCTCCTCCTCCTCCTCTACCACCTCCTCATCCGCTCAGCGTAACACCTTCACCACCAACTTCAGCACATCCAGGGGTAAACGACAGCAGGCTGTTTTAAAACTGATATGTTTGCGGGATAAATCCCACACTGTGCAGGAGCTGTGGACGGATATTGAACAACAGACCGATGAGTGGTTGTTGCCACTGAGCCTCAAGCCCGGCCTGGTGGTGTGCGATAATGGGCGAAATCTCGTAGCAGCTCTGGGCCTAGCTGGTTTGACGCACATCCCTTGCCTGGCGCATGTGCTGAATTTGGTGGTGCAGAAACTTCTAAAAAACTACCCGGATATGTCAGAGCTGCTGCAGAAAGTGCGGGCCATCTGTGTGCGCTTTCGGCGTTCTCACCCTGCTGCTGCTCGTCTGTCTGCGATGCAGCGGAACTTCGGCCTTCCCACTCACCGCCTCCTATGCGACGTGCCCACAAGGTGGAACTCCACCTTGAACATGCTGGAGAGACTGTGCGAGCAGCAGCAGGCAATTGTGGAGTTTCAGCTGCAGCATGCACGGGTCAGTCGCTCTGCGGAACAGCAACACTTCACCACCAACGAGTGGGCCTCCATGCGAGACCTGTGTACCGTATTGCGGTGTTTAGAGTACTCCACCAACATGGCCTGTGCCGATGACGCTGTTCTCAGCGTTACTATCCCACTTCTATGTCTCCTTCCGGCCATGATGGAAGAGGATGTGGCACAGGAGGATGAGGAGGAGGAAGAGGGGTAATTTCCACAGTTATCAGGCCAGTCATTCACAAGTGGCTCAGAGGGTGGGTTCCTGCACCAGCATAGGCCAGGTAAAAAATATTCAAGCCAGGGCACAGTTCTGGAGGATGAGGAGGAGGAGGAAGATAATGAGGAGGAGGAACCGCAGCAAGGTTGGCACCCAACGCAGCTCGTGGGCATCATTGGAGCATGGCTGGGGTGATACAGAGGGCATCGATGATACACCTCCCACAGAGGACAGCTTGTCTTTGCCTCTGGGCAGCCTGGCACACATGGCTGACTACATGCTGCAGTGCCTGCGCAACAACAGCCGAGTTGCTCACATTGTAAATGTTCCGATTACTGGGTGGCCCCCCTGCTGGATCCCCGTTACAAGGACAATGTACCATCCTTAATTCCCTCATTTAAGCGTGAGAGGAAGATGTACGACTACCCGCGTACACTGGTAGACGCGCTGCTGAGGGCATTCCCAAATGACACCGTGGGCTCAGTGGAAGCACAAGGCGAAGGCACAGGAGGAGGAGGAAGAGGCCGCCAACGCAGCTGTGGCACAGCCAGCACCTCAGAAGGCAGGGTTAGCATGGCCGAAATGTGGCAAAGCTTTGTCAGTGGCTCGCCACAACAAACAGCACCACCAGCCGATAGGAAAGGTCTTAGCAGGAGGCAGCATTTCAGCAACATGGTGGAACAATATGTGTGCACACGCCTAATTGTACTGACTGATGGGTCTGCCCCATTCAACTTCTGGGTCTCCCAATTGGCCACATGGCCTGAGCTTGCCCTTTATGCCTTGGAGGTGCTGGCCTGCCCTGCAGCCATTGTATTGTCTGAACGTGTGTTTAGCACAGCAGGGGGCGTTATCACAGACAAGCGCAGCCGCCTGTCCACAACCAACGTGGACAAGCTAATTTATTAAAATGAACCAGGCATGGATCCCACAAGACTTGTCTACCTTGTGCAGAATAGACATTTAGACCGGCCTCACACAACCATTGGTATACATGTTTTTTTGAATATGCCTCAATATTTTGGGGGCTACCCCAATTAGAAAAAACAAACAAACAAAACACAAAAAGTGTTTGTTACCTCCTCCTCTTCCTCCACCACCGCCACTTCCACTTACACTGCCACGGTCACAGTCTGGTCAACCTCTAGGCTCCTACTCCACATCCACCCCCCCTTCCAATTTTTATTTTTTTATTTGATTTTAAGATATTTTCCCTATCCCCATTTTTTTGTAGGGCACTTGTCCTACTCTTACCCCCATTTTACTTCCTTTTGCAGCACTCTAACACTTGCCAGGACTTTTTTACAGCCATTTTTGTGCTGAAAAGTTTGGGTCCCCATTGACTTCAATGGGGTTCGGGGTAAAGTTTGGGTCAAGTTCGGTACCGAACCCGAACTTTTTCCCGAAGTTCCGCCGGACCCGCCGGACCCGAACATCCAGGTGTTCGCTCAACTCTATTGGTAACGATAAAGGTATGAAAGTGGATTAGCAATAGTAATAGTAGAACATACAGTATGGTCAGCCTTACATATAGGATAACACTACCAGAATCAGCATAAACAAGATCACCGTAAGTGCAGCAATGGACAGTAATGCTGTAAAACTAACTGTAAAGAGTCGCCTTCTCCATGTTTCTGTAGTCCATCATCTAGCTACATGTAAAAGTTTAATAAAGCAATATAGAAAGCTACAAATTATAGAATGCGTGGCATATTAATTGCAGTTTAAAAATGGTAGTGCATGCATGTCACAGTGTTATCTTTTAATATAAACTACAAGATTCGTGTAGAAATTTTTAATTTTCATTAGGAAAGTTGGAATCACCTTCATTGCTGAAGTAGATTTGAGCAATACCCCTCTGTTTTAGATTTAAATGTTCTACCTTTTCCAGCACCATGCAGGTCGTGCTATGGATTTCACTGTGTCTAAAAAATAGGCTTTAGACCTGTAATAGTCAATAGAAAAACTTATGATGATCACCGGTGAGCTGAAAAAATGTTTAAAGATTTACTTTTTCCTTCCCATAACATCCTTTATGGCAAGGGAGAAGGGTTCATTATTTGCTTACATCTGTCAATCCCTCATTTGTACAAATGGTCAATAAGGTGAATTATGCATGAATAACAGAGTAAGTACATACTGTTCGTTTTACTTGGTGTGTACGTAAAAATACACTTAGAGATTTCATGCGTTGATGATTTTAAGTGAGATGCTAGTATTAAATGTCAGCGAATATTAAAAGGAACAAATGAAATCTCAATGACGCCAGTTAAGCAAATATTAAATATTACCATTTAATTAATTTTTACAGTGTAACAGAGTAGCTCTATTTACTGGATACATTTGGTAAATATTTAGCTCAGACATCAGTCCACAAATAACATATTTTACTGATCAATACTTAGCTGAAAAATAATTAAGCTAACATTTGTATTTGATTTTAGAGTATCCAAGTATGTAAAACAGGCCCAGGTAGGCAGTAATCAATAGAGAGCACATGTTCATTTCCTTCGTGTCTGTGGAATCATCTGATAATAATGTACTTTGCTGCATGTTACCAGGTGAGTTCTGAGACTTATACTTATATTGTATTTGCAAGCAGATTGCAGTGAAGAACAATTGCATATAATCATATTTAAGAATCTGCTATGCAAGATTGCAGATCAAAGAGGCATAATGTAGTTATTTTGCTTCTCAAGTGTTTGATCATTTATCTTAAACTGGTATTTACCTTAATTTTTTTATCCAATGTTCTTTTCAATATTTTCTTTAACATTTGTAGCATATACCCCCTCCTAATGGGCTGCTGGATTTATAGGCCCTTCTAGCATTTCTACTGGTGATTCATCTTATAGCTGCACCACCGATCCACCAAAAAGCAACTAAAAGACAGACCTCCACTCAATCATTTTTCTGTTTGCATATTTTATAGACTCAAACATCTAGGGAGTAGAGGGTTGGAAACACAGGATAGCCATAAACAGCAGCAACAGTTCTGTCCACTCTGTCCACTAGATTTTTCTAGTATCCTTCGCCTCTTCTATGGGTAAGCAGGTAGACCAGACAGACAGCTGCCTTTAAAGCTCCAGCTTAGGTATAGGCTATTGTGCATGTGTAGCCAGGAGTCCAGCAATGTTCCTCTGGCATAAGGACAATTGTGCCTATGAATACTATGAATAGTTTCCTCTAGTGTTAAACTTGTTTAATAGGAATGAAGCTGCGTGGGAGTGATGCCTTGTGGGACTTGTAGTGTGACAGAAGGAGATGTCATCAGAGTATGATATGGCAGGCTACGCTGCAGTAAAGGGCTTTTGGGAGGAACGGTGCTTTATGGGAGAATCTATTTAGGTCAGGAGAGGAGCTTGTTGCAGTCTCTTTAGACGGCATGATCGATCAACAAGGACCCTGTGTGCCTTTACAGCAAGATTGTGGCCTGCGGCCTACATACAGTGATCCAGTGGGCTGAATTATCACAGTGATCCACCAAGCTGCCGTGCTATGGTGTTCCAGCAGGTGATCAGCTGGGGCCAGCTTAATATCATCCGAGTCTGTTCCAGAGCCAACAGCAGCGATCAATCAGAGAGAGCAGCATGGAGTGCAGTGGAGGTCGTTTTTCCCAGGAGCAAAGAGCAAGAGTGTGCCAGCATCATTATCATCATCATCATCATAATCTGAGCAGCCGGACCGCCTATCGGCAGTTATCTGTTTGGATGGGTGAGCGGGCTCATGCCCATACATAACATTACTTATTCTGTCTCTGCAGTTCTTCTTTAAAGAAAGATTTTAATCCCATACTGGTTTACAGTTACTGAGTGTCCTGGATTGCTGTTATCTGTCAGCTTACATAGTTACATAGCTTAGCGGAGATCACTGGATTAAACTGTTGATCTTTGCCCTGTAAGCCAAAAGGCTAGTTCTCATACCAAGAGTGAGTTAAGTAAATGCTTTAAACTTCAATTTTGGTGTGGTCTCTATTACTATAAGGGTTTTTTTTTTTTCTTAAAAGATTCACACATATCCACTTTATTTGCATCACACACACACTATTCGTTTTTTTAATATATTTTTTTATTTTTTTATTTTTTTCTCCCTTCTCTTTCACCACCCAGGCAACCACATGTGCACATCCACATCATGTCACTTGCAGAGTTTTGGGAGGGGTGTGTCCCGCTCCGTGGCTGCCTCTCTCGGACCCCGGGGGGAATGTTTCCGCCTCAACCCTGGACCGGGCATCAATCCGCAGCCCCTGTTTCTCCCACTTTTTGACCTGAGCACCATCTGGAAGTTGGTATGTACAAGATAGAGATGTTCATAGTGGATGTTGTCAGTTCCCCTGTCTGGGGATCATACATCTAATCACCTCCTATCTAATATTTTTCAGTAACATTTTGCTATACCCCTGATGAATGGCTGCTACGCCACAAAATGCGTAGGGTTTATTTTAGAAGATATTAAGACAAGATGAACTTTTTGAAGCTTCTATTTACCAGACCAATTTTACATGTGTGCATAGGTCATATTAAATGCTGTACAATGTTTTTTATATAACATTATTTCTATTTTTCCAATCATGTCTCCATGTTAAGAAATTTAATGTATTACTATTATGCGCATAGGTACTCTTGTATTATGAATGGGTACTTATGATACACATAGGAATTCTTTGACGTGATTATTATTATTATTATTATTATTATATTGTATCTGACGGTGATTGTGCGATATTTGACATGGACCTTGATTGGTTTTGAATCATCATGTTATGAATAAACATCAATTTATGGTTTTCATGCACACAAGGTATGTAGTATTTTTTACAGTGACATGCCTCACTCAAAGCCCCATGTTTTGCTTTTGTGCTTTTTTCTGTAATTAATTAGGGGTGGAGGCCTGCCACTGGAGGTCGCACATTTTTTCTATTACTATAAGGGTGTCAAACTTAATAAAATTCTGCAACATGAGTGAACCCAGAGTGTCAGGGGTGGAGGAATCTCAGAGTGAGGAAGGCCAAGGGGAAATTTAAATTTCAAGCAACCCTCAAGTGGGCAGCGTTACACATGTTTAAACCCAGGTCCAGGTAGGACCAATGTTAGTATGCATATGCTATACCTGTGGAAGCTGAAAATCACTATAATAAACATCACTAATACATTGATTCCTGCTTGGGATGCATTTAGAGAACACTTTGCATTTTCTCAATGAACACAAAGAAATCTCTGATTGAATGAGGTGGAGATCATGATGAGACCACCCTACTTCTACACTTCGTTCAATCAGAAAATGTCTCACATTCATTAAGAAACAACAAAGTGTTTCTCTGAATGGTGCCTGTCTGTGCTTAGCAAGCGACCCCTTGTTCACTATGCAGCAGGTCAGTCCCTTGGCATGGGACCCAGAAGCTAGAGGCAATCACTGTAGTAGCAGTACAATGATTTCCAGCTTCCATAGCGTTGTCAGGTATGGCATATGCATACTTACATTGGTCCAAGCTGGTCCAATGTAACTATGCAAAATAGTGCATACCTAAACTTCAAGTATCTCCCCCCACCCCCTCTCACTGGCTAGTTGTGGACCTTTAAGCTGAGATGAGCAATCTGTAGTAGTGGACTTTTAAGCCAAAACAAGCAATGGACTGAGAAAAACTCTTCTGAGTCACCATCTTCCTGTGTTCTTAGGCCCTAGCATAGGCTAAAATGGACCCTCTGATCTCTTAGAGCAGGGTCCTCTGATTCCTCTTGTAACAAATTGCCAAATTGTAAAGAAACTGTGCTGTCTGCCTTCATTTTGTAAAGCGCTGCGAAAACTGTTGGTGCTACATAAATCCTGTATAATAACAATAATAATAATTTCCAATCCTTAGGTGTTGGCTCTAGAACTCTCTAGGCAGCAAGCCTATGAAGCAAAGACTGCACCTCTTACACTAGCATCCTCTTCAGGGAAAGCCTGGGAGGGAAAGACCCTTATATAAAGTCTCCCCAAATATTTGTCCAATTTCCCAGCTGCCCCAGCCCAGCTTAGCATAAACATCTCAGTGACTGGCCAGGAAAGAACAGGCAGGCAGCACAAACAGTGTCCTGTGCAACATAGATAATGTAAATAATCTAAGCTCAAGCTGGCTACAGCCTAACTGCAACACTAAATTTAAACTAGGGACACTCCAGCTTCAGAATCCCTACACATTATTTCAGATTCTATATAGTGACAAGAAAAAGTATGTGAACTCGTTGGAATTAACTGGTTTTCTGCAGTAATTTGCCATAAAATGTGATCTGATCCTCATTAAAGTCACAATAGACAAACATAATGTGCTTAAGCTGATAACACACAAACAATTTTACAATGTAATTTCTCATGTCCTTATTAAACACACCCATTAAACATTCACAGTGCTGGAGGAAAAAGTGAACGTTTGGAGTTAATAGCTGGTTGAACCTCCTTTGGCAGCAATGACTTCAAGCAAGCTCTTTCAGTAGCTCTGGATCAGACCTGGAAGACATTCAGGAGGACTTTTTGACCATTCCTTTTTACAAAACTGCTACAGCTCAGACACCTTTGTAGGATGTCTGGTGTAAACAGCTGTCTTGAGGTCATTCCACAGCATCTCTATAGCATTAAGGTCTGGTCGGTGACTGGGCCACTCCAAAAGGCACCTTTTTTTCTGAAGCCAGTCTGTGGTGAATTTACTTCAATGCTCAAGGTCATTGTTATGCTGCATCACCCAACTTCTACTAAGCTTCAACTCACGGGACAGCCACCCTGAGATTATCCTGTAGGATATTTAGGTAAACTTTGGAATTTGTTTTCCCCTCAATGATGTCAAGTGGTCCAGGCAGTGCAGAAAGCCCAAATCATGATGTTCCCTCCACCATACTTCACCACTGGAATGATGTTTTGATACTTGTTGTGCCCTTTTTGCACCATACAATACATAGTGTTGAGTATTCTTCCTGAACAATTCAACTTTTGTTTCATCAGTCCACAAAACATTTTCCAGTAGCACTGTGGTTTGACAAGGTACTCTTTGGAGCACTTCAGGTGCACAGCAATGTTTTTTTGTTTTTTTTTGGAGAGCAGTGGTTTCCTCCATGGTGTTCTGCCATGGACACCCTGCCTATTCAAAGATTTATGCATGGTAGACTCATGAACGGGGATATTTGCCCGTTCCAGTGTTGTATTGGTAGCACTGGGCTGGGCTCTTTAGATTTTTTCCCAGCAGTGCTGACAAAATAAACACAGAAAGGACTTTTTTTGGACCCTTGGCCTGTCCATCTTTCAGGCAGACCTGAACAGACACCCCATTCTCCTCTATGGAGCGGTGGATGTCAGCGGTGACATGTCCTCTGACATCTGCCGCTCTCTGATCCAATCCATGGTCCGTGAACTTTGTCGAATTGAAACCTTATTATTCCATCCGTCTGAGGATTGGATCGGCTGACAGTGGACAGACGGTCCATTGTCATCCAATTCCCCTTAGAGGAGAGCGACACTCTGATAGATCTGTCTCTGCATAGTTCGTGGAGACGGATCTGTCATCCGTCGGCTCAGCGGGGATCAGTGGAGCGATCCCCACTGAGCAAAAATGGACCCGCACACAGACACGGCCGTGTGAAAGAGGCCTAACTCTCCTTTGATGGACAGCTGCAGGGAGAGAGGGGACTGTTCTGTGCCCTGACTGGCTGTTGCTACAGCTGCAGAGGACCCATCCCTAGCAACCCTGGGGTAGGAGGACTCCTGATTAGCAACCGAAGCTAGACTGGTTCTCAATTGGCTGTGGGACATTTTTCAGTCCCGCCACCACTGAGAGAAGCAGGAGATCCATGTGGCATCTGATTATAGGGCTCTGGGACCCATTTAGAGAGCCCAGGAACCACTTGCGGAACAGGAGTGCCTGGCCAGTATAATATATCCTCGGGAAGTGTTCTGTGAGTAGAGAAACAGAATTGAGAATTTTCTGTGACTGCTATTACAGAGCCTGGGAGCTGAACTATGCTGTGTGTGCCCAAAGAGTGTTAGCCTGGAAGCTTGTGTTACAGAGCTCAGGGCTGCAAGAAGCCACAGGACTGTTGTTGTGACCTGCTGACCACATGCTGTTGCTGAGGATCTATTCTGCCAGGAAATGTGCTTCACCTGAATCACATGCAAAACTGTGTGCAGGGACCAGGCTGTGGGCTGCTGCTGAACACTACTTAATGCAGTGTGCAGTGTGGGAGGAGCTTCCATTCCAGTGTTTTCCAGTTGCTCACAGTGACCACGTGTTCCAGCTACCTGCTAAAGCTGCAGAGAGCTGGCTCAAAAGGAAGGACCCTTTCACCCACCACAGAAGAACCCCTCAGGACTAGAATCAGTCGTCAGTGGTGAGAGGCTTCCAGCCATCATCTTGTTTACTTTAGTTAGCACTCCCACGCAAGGGCCCCATCGCTGGCAGACTCTCTACATAGTCCCACTGGCCAGTGGTTAGGCAGTGCAACTCTGCATTAGGTAGTAGGTAGCCTGTATTGTCTTTGCAAATGCCATTTGTATTGCTGTACTGTGTTGGATTGTCATTAATCAAGCCTATTTAAACATTCAAGGTGTATCAGTGTTCTCGGGTCCAAGTAAGGGGCATCCCATCACAGGTGCGGGGCAAAAGGGATCCAATAAAAATTACAGCAGCTCCTGCGGGGGTAGCCCTACATATTCAAACCCTTAGCTGTTTGTTACTCATGGGTTCTTTACCTCCTTGAGTATTCTGCGTTGAGCCTTGAGAGTAGAGTTGAGCGAACACCTGGACGTTTGGGTTAGGAGGGTCCGAACTAACTTTGGAAAAAAGTCCGTGTTCGGCACTGAACGTTGCCCGAACATTATCTCGGACCCCGAACCCCATTGAAGTCAATGGGGACCCAAACGTTTAGGCACAAAAATGGCTGTAACAAAGTCCTGGCAAGTGCTAGAGGGCTGCAAAAGGAAGTAAAATGGGGGTAAGAGTAGGGCAAGTGCCCTACAAAAAAATGGGGATAGGGAAAATAAATAAAAATCAAATAAAAAAAATGGGAAGGGGGGGTGCATGTGGAGTAGGAGCCTAGAGGTTGACTAGGCCGTGACCATGGCAGTGTAGGTGGAAGTGGCGGTGGTCGAGGAGGAGGAGGTAGGTAGCCAACACTGTATTTTTTTTTTTGTTTGTTTACAATTGGAGTAAAGTATACAAATGGCTGTGTGAGTCCGGTCTAAATGTTTATTCTGCACAAGGTACAGACAAATCTTGTGGGATCCATGCCTGGTTCATTTTAATAAAGGTTAGCTTGTCCATGTTGGCTGTGGACAAACGGCTGCGCTTGTCTGTGATAAGTCCTCCTGCCGTGCTAAACACACGTTCAGACAATACACTGGCTGCAGGGCAGGCCAGCACCTCCAAGGCATAAACGGCAAGCTCAGGCCATGTGGCCAATTTGGAGAACCAGAAGTTGAATGGGGCAGACCCATCAGTCAGTACGCGTAGGCGTGTGCACACACTCTTGCACCATGTTGCTGAAATGCTGCCTCCTGCTAAGACCTTGTCTATTGGCTGGTGGTGCTGTTTGTTGTGGTGGGCTGCTGACAAAGCTTTGCCACATTTCGGCCATGCTAACCCTGCCTTCTGAGGTGCTGGCGGTGGCACAGCTGCGTTGGTGGCCTCTTCCTCCTCCTCCTCCTCTGCCTTCGCCTTGTGCTTCCGCTGAGCCCCCGGTGTCATTTGGGAATGCCCTCAGCAGCGCCTCTACCAGTGTGCGCTTGTAGTCGCGCATCTTCCTCTCACGCTCCAGTGAGGGAATTAAGGACGGCACGTTGTCCTTGTAACAGGGATCCAGCAGGGTGGCCACCCAGTAATCAGAAGAAGTTATAATGTGGGCAACTTGGCTGTCGTTGCGCAGGCACTGCAGCATGTAGTCGGCCATGTGTGCCAGGCTGCCTACCGGCTTTACACCGTTTCGAAACAGTCGT